>JANAVB010025198.1:4747411-4894911 GCA_029216955.1 Iris pallida
TGGTGTCGGACTCGAGAGGATGGATGGATGGTTATGGTAGTTTTAAGAAAGTTTTTAGGGCGGGGGTGTCTATTTATAGGCTAGTGGAGAAGGGGAAACGTTGGCAAAGGAAAGGAGCCTTTTGGTGACCGTTAAATAGGTGGGAATTTCAAACGGCCTAAGTCAAATGTATGAACTGATAAATCTGGCCATTATGGCATTAGCTATCTGGCTAAGAAACTACACTCATGAATGTGATGTATAAGACACGGTAAAGAAACTTGAGATGGAGATTGCTTCATCATGACAACTAGGGGTGTGCACAGGTCAAATCGACCAAACAATTCGATCTTTTAACTGAATGATGGTGAGCCGGTCGGTTTAGTTCGGCTTGACTTTTTAATAATTGATCGATTTAGGTCTCGTTGGTTACCGGAATTTGAGCTTGGAAAAGAAAAGTGATTCCTTTCCTATGTTTGGGAGTCAAAGAAAAGTTGTTGGAAAGGAAAAATGATTCCCAAGAGGTAGAAAAATAGAGGGGAAAGTGGTTCCTCCCATTTATCTAAGGAATCACTTTCCCTCCAACTTTTTCGCATTTATTACAAAAAGTTTGACCAAAATATCCATGTTCATAATATTATTTATCATTTTTATCCAGAATATCTTTTAGACAAAAATATTTCTAAGTAATAATTATTTTTATTAGCACGAGGGTATTTTTGAAAAATTGACTTGATTTTGTTTCCTTTTCTTACAAACACCAAATACTATAATGGAAATTAAAGATATATTCCGGCTATAATCCTGATCTTTTTAACACCGGAAAGGAAAGTTTATAGGAATTATAATTTCCTAAATGAAAGGAAATACCAAAGAATCAGTTTCCTTTCCTTTCCATTCCGCGAACCAAACGAGGCCTTAGTTCGATTTGTGGGATCGTTGATAATTCTAGAAGGGAAGGTGAATGTAGTGTCGCGAAAGTTAATATTTCCAATTAAAAATACTAATATAATGTGAAGGCAGTTAATCACTACAGTGTATAAATAAACGAATAAGTCGGCAGTAGAGTAATAGAGAGCAATCTCAAAGATAACGATTTTATTCTGGTATCCCTCTGAGAGGACGAGTCTGGGGCCGAGAACCCTTGTTCGGAGTTAATCCACTATTTTTGAATAACAGTTACACCACCCACTTTTATCCGAAGTGCACGTCGACTTCTTTACACTTCGTGCTTTGATCCGAAGGGCACGAACAGATTCGCAGCTTCTGATTTGATTTAATACAGTCTTCTGAAGTGTTGTATTCATGTATTGACTCGAAGTTTATGTTAATTATTGAAATCAAGTTAACTGTAACCAGATGGGTTAACACGACTGTGATTTAGTCATTCGAAAAACCATTTAAAATCGAACCAAACCTAATCCACTACTAACAGTGATAATTAGAGATTTAGGGTCCAGTCGGGTCCATTATATCCGGGGAAGAGGGAGGCGGGCGGCTCCATCCATTTTTTTCCTAGTGTTGACACTTGGCACTGTTGACAGCAGACAAGAGCTTTAAATATGTATGAAACACTATAGAATATAGACTTTTGGGTTTCCTCTCTCAGTGTGCTTCAATGAATTTGTTTGGCACTTGACAATAGAGAATTTGAATATTTGTTTGGCACTAGGTATATAGAAGCAGCTTTAAATTCACTTGGCAGAAGCTTCACTGCTTCTTAAATTTCAATTGATGTATTAAACTTCAAATGACTTGTGGTATGTAATGTATGCGTCTAAGAGATTATTAACAACTTACTATGTGACGTCTGTGAATGTGAGTCTCAGTGTGCTTCTTTGTTTTGTTTTTTTTTGCTGTGATTAAAATCGATCAGCCAAATAGAACCAAACTGAACCAAGTCGGTCGGTTTCAAAACCGAACCGACCAGTTGGATGGTTTGGTTCGACTGTGATTATTTATATGCCGATAAACTTTGGTTCAGCTGCAGTTGTGATCAAATAGGTCGGCCACCGATCGATGCACCCCTAATGAAAAATATCTTTCATGGTGATGCATGCATGCATGATAAGAGAGAAGTTTCCTTTATTTATCTAGATTTTTTTTTTGTATATTATTCGTTGGTTGTTTGGTTGATTTATATACATATTACCAGCTAATTATCAATATGTTTTGTCTAAGATCTTATAAAGATTCTAATAATTATTTCGGATTATAAGTTAGTTAATAGTTAATAGTTAATAATAACTTTAAAGACACTTCAATTTTTGGACAATTTCTTTCGCCAGAAGCTGTTTTTTTTTAAATTATATGTCACGACCCGCACCCGTTTTTTTTTTTTAAACGGATACAAGACGTGTCCAAGCCAGCCTACGCCGCAGTGTCGGCGGTAGAACGCTATCACGGCCATGAAGATCAAAATCACAAATAATTTCTCATTCACAAAATTAATTTAATTTACGATGATCACAAGTTTTACATTTGTATAAAAAAATATAAACTTGTACAAATAACTGAATGACTACAACTCAACTATCTAGCTAGTCTCTAGGCTTTATCTGCAAGTATTTCCGTCACTCCCCAAGCTAAATGAATCCGCGGCTAACCTGAAAATGTTGGTTTCCAGTCAGGAATGGAACGAGCACAATTCACTGAATGCAATTTCAAATAAAGAAAATGACTATAAAACAAAGGTTAGGCATTAATCATGAGTTTTAAAAATAACAGTAAACCCGTAAGAAAATCAATAGTAATAAATAGACCAATATACTTTTCCACCGTTAGAAGTACCTTTGACATGTGATCGGTCTGGGGTGCTACACCGCACGGTCTACGATATCTACTTGCAGAAAAGTAACGATGTCTACAATGTCTACAATATCTACAATGTCTACAATATCTACAATGTCTACAATATTTACAATGTCTACAATATCTACAATGTCTACAATATCTACAATGTCTACAATATTTACAATGTCTACAATATCTACAATGTCTACAATATTTACAATGTCTACAATATTTACAATGTCTACGGTCTGATCACACATCCTTGGTACTTCTCATTCCCGACTCAACAATTTATAATAGAGTATAAAAATCACATAACCAATGACTAATCAATGAAATATAGTAAGATCAGTATCGAAATGCAGACAATAAACTGTACTCGCCTGTGGTCCTGTGCTGGTGAAACCGACGATCCAAATCACTCAATATACCACAATAGTCAAAACCCATACAACAGTCCCCGGAAGCTGAAATAGACAATACCAATGATCTCAGAATAGTCAAATTAGCTAGGATTGCCTGTCCTTAAGTCCAATTCTGGACACAGGGGCAAAACGGTAATTTCGGGCAAAAACGATGTCCGTCGTTGGATCCGCTTTGCACCGAAAAGCGTGCCAGAGTCAATGGTCTCTAAAGTCGTCAAACTATATGTCTACGGATTCAGTTTTCCGATATGAACCCAACCGTATGTCCAAAGTTGGATTCCGGCGGGCCGTGCACAAAATCGTCCGTTGAGTGGGACCGTAGGGCCCGCAAAACGACGTCGATTTCAACTGTCTCAGAATCGGACCAAACTTGGCATACAGGACCAGAAAAATGATACAGTCCTGTTGGCGCAAGTTTCGTCTCGATCTGACGAGCGTGCACAAAGTTATGACTGAATTTGCATTGGACGGATACGGGGCGATTTCGACGGATACGCATCGAATTCGTCGCGCACACGCGACCAATTTGAATTCCGTCAAAGCCCACACGACCACGAAACCATTACGCAGCTTTCGATGCATTCGGTTCACGACCACGTCGTCCGGATTGGCGTGACGCACGTCGTGTGGAGCGATTTTCTAGTTTTTGAAAACAGATTTTTCTTCAACTTCGCCCTAATTTTAAATAGCAAATAATCAACCAGAATTTATTCTAAAAATAGCGTTTCCATCTTGGTTTGGTTGTCTAGAAGTCTGTTCAAGTGGTTTTTCAAAACTTGCGATGTTCTGGTCGCAAATCGACCGCAAAACTTGGGTTTCGGGGCAGTTTTTATACTCAGGAAATCGAGATTTTTCTCGGTTTTTGGTCTCGGTTTCCGTCGCGTACGAAGCAAAATACTTCAATCTATTTGAACGAGATAAAAGGTGGTTGGGTTAGGTACGCACCATTGAAAACGATTCTGAAAACGATTGAATGATCGCGGAGAACCAGTGAAGTGAATTCGGCCTTCTCCTCGCAGTTGGCTGTTCTGTTTTCAGCGCCCGTCACGCGCGTGGTGCGCGCGCGTGGCCCTGTGAGGTCAGCCACCGGCCTGATGCGGCGCACGGCCGTGGGGTAGTTCGCCCGGGGATGAGGGAAGGTGGCGTGGTGTTAGGGTTTGGGAAAAACTCTTCTCGATCTCTTTCGAAGTGTTTGGCTATTAATAGTAATGTAAACTGCTCGGTTTGGCTCTTCTGTGTTCTGTGTTTGGTTACTATGGGCTCGGGAAAGGGACTCTGGGCTGTTTGCTTTAGCTGGGAAGCCCGCTCGGGTCCCTTAGCTGGGGGTTTGGGATTAACTCTCATTTCTCTCATACGTATATATAGATTTAGCTCTTATACGAGTTCTGTTATGGAGGGGGGAGAAAACTAAGGCTTGTTAGCTCGGCTGACACAAGTACAAATATTATGTTATAGTAATCTTACAAGAGCTACTTATATTTATAACTTAAAAATAGTAAATTGTTGGATTTTGGTGCATATAAGGGGCTAGTCCGTAATGGGCTAGGAGAGAAGGCTCAGGCCTGGGATGCTAGCTTCTGAGTAATATATTTCTAAGTACAAGCTTACCTACCCAAAGCAACAATCAAAAAAACAATATATACCTAAAAATATCCTAAAGGCTCGGGATTTGCTCAGACCAGCCTGGGCTGAGGTTGGGATTAGGCCGGGCCACTGCTTGGGCTGGGACTGCCTCATCTCCTTATATTCAACTAAATATATTAATATATATATCCTTGTATATATAATTATTATATACCTACATATATGCATACATACATATATACCCATATAATATATATATTTATACATATATACTCGTATTCACCATAATTTATACATTTATGTAATTACACATACACGCATGTATAATATCGTATATTTATATACACGTACACCTATATATATATATATATATATATATATATATATATATATATATATATATATATATATATATATATATATATATATATATATATATATATAAAATATATATATATATATATATATATATATATATATATATATATATATATATATATATATATATATATATATATATATATATATATATATATATATATATATATAAACATGGTAAAAAAAAAAAAAAAAAAATATAAACATGGTAATATATTCCGTATATATATACACCTACTCACATCATTTATATACACCTGTATCTTTTGATAACGAATAAAAATGATGATAAATAATAATAAATAAATTAATATTTAATAATCACAATAATAATATTAATAATATATATCCTCATAATATTAATAATTTATATCCTCAATAAAATAATAACGAAATTCAATAAACCAATAATTAATTATTTATACAATCTAAAAATCATTATTTAAATAAAATAAGTAATAATAAAATATTTTTTAAAAAATTTTCGGGAAGGGGAGCTACAAATCTACCCACCTTAAAAATAATTTCGTCCTCGAAATTTAAGGTAAGAGTCCATCAGCTATGATAGAAGACGGTTTCCATTTGCTATCAATCTATTCTCATGGTTATTTGAAACTGTAATTTCTTGAGGACTTCTACCCACCTTTGGTCACACTACTCCCTCAAAACACATGTTGCTAAAACATTAATCGTCCAACTAATTGCTAAAGTTCTACCAATAGATACTAGGCATGTGGTAGCTATAATCCTCTCCTATTTAACAAGCAACAAATTTACACAAGTAGCTATGGAATATGAGTAAATTCTAATAAGCATGACCATTCATCACTCTGAAATGGGGAGGACAGGAAGATAAGGAAAAATAATCAGAAGCAAACATGAAGTTTTCTAGAGCGGTAGAGAGTTTTCGACGGTACAGCTAAAAATGTTTACGGACCACTGACATGTTTGCTAGATTGGGCTATTCTAGTCCAGTCACTTGCTAAATCAAAGAACACTTATTTCTTAGAGGTGTTTGCAATCCATGCAATACAGAAATTTTGTTCCTCGCTTTCTAAGGGGTGGTGTATACATAATAGTTATGGGGACCTATTACAAACAATTTGGTTCTATAGTCCAATTATGGTGGTATGTATGGGTGGGTGTTACTGGGTCTTAATGGGCTTCCTGCTTGGACATCCCTCGTTGGTTGGATGAACCTTGGATCTCAATCTATATGGACTGAACAAGATCCCAAGATAAAACTATGTCTACTAGGTTAGGGTAACCTAGAATAGGGTTCCTTCCAAGTGATTGAGCTTGTTGCCAGTCAGGTTGGTTAGCTAAGTTTCTAAGGTCCAAAATGCGCCTTCGGTGATTTTTGTGTTTAAGTGGCACAAGAAGACACAATAGAATGGCACACTAGTGACATGTACGTAGTGGACTTCGAATAGATCACAACCATATATTGGGTCGAAAGGTTCGGGTCGAGTTAGAGTCTCTAATTGTAGTCGAGAAGTTTTCCGGTACCATGGTAAGGATTATAGTTAGTCCTTTTTACTTGAAGGCCGTACTCTAAAATAGAGTACAAGAGGACGTGTTTGGGTGGGACATGATATACCTAGATGAAGGTGGGCTCGTCTAGATCTTGTATATACAGTTTGTTGGAAGGTAACAGCTGGTCTCGTGCTCCGAATATTAATGACACGGTCGGAAACACAAAATGATCTAAATGAAAAGTGGGAGTCCCTGGGGCACTAATCATCATCCTATGGAAGTTACTCTAATCAATTGAAAATCCTCGTATATCCTAAAATTTTGAAGGCTTACCGTCTACCCACCTTAGAAGTTAGGACATGGTTTTAGGAATAGTGAGGTTAGAAGAATCTCAAAGTCCGGGTACTGAACCTCGACCCTTTGCTACTAGGGAACAAGGCACGGCGTATCGGGATACGGTAGAGATAGTCAAGTCAAGGTTGTAGTGTCCCGCTCCTAACGGTTCACTATGTAAGGCTTGTGGCTTAGCTAACTCGGTCGGAACCGAGTATTGGGGAAACTTACCGTCGGCACCGAATCGATCACGGACAAGTGCATAAGAACCTTTCCAACTAATGGATTGGTTTCTCTTGAAATGCATCCAAGAGTTTTCTCTGGATGTTTTGCTGCTGGTTTTGCTGCTTGGTTTTGATGGATGCTTTTCTGAATGATTTTCGATGATTTGATTCTTGCCCGTTTTCATCGATTTGCGTAGCATTCATTCTTGAGAATTCTGAGAGAAGAGAACACAACGAGATGGATTATTAACCAAACTTTTGGTGCCAATGCAGACTGACACGTGACGGAAGGCTAAGCGTGCAAGTGTTCCTCTCTCTCTCGGCGATTCTCTAAATTGGTGAGTGTGGATCTCTGTGGTGGTATTGTCCCTCTCGCTATTCCTTCATGCCAACTAAATAATTGTCTTGCAACATCCGTTGATCGATATCAAGTTGCTAAATGCCACAAGTCAATACCACTAAGAAGCTAGAGATTGAATATAGAACATTGAAATGAATGCTAGTCCATAGAACATTGAAATGAATGCTAGCCCCTTGAACATTGAAAAGAATTGATTACACTGTGAACAACATCGAGATTGTGCTTGACGCTTGAACATTGAATTGAGATAATTGATGCCTATGATGATGAGATATGAAATATTGGGAATAAACATGTTGTGTAGTACTTAATATTCTATGCACACAATGTTTATCGAGTCGAACACACATTCGCATGACCATAGACGTACTTGTATACAAGGATTTCCTCGAACGGTACCTGCGGCGGTGGGATCGAGTCGGCCTAGGAGGAATTAGTGCTTTGGTAGCACGGTATCGGAACCTTCATTCGGGCTCGCAACCTGGTGAATGGTCAACCGCATACCAATACGAAGTCCTATATGGCACGTCGACATGGTGCACAACCACCAGTGGTCATGTTGTAAGGATGTATGCTAATCAATGTCTTATGCAGGGGCGGTAAGTATATTACTATTATCCTGTATCTTATGCAGGAAAGCTGGATTCGGCCAATGGTAAAGTAAACATGGTTTATTCCATGTTACATTTATTGTGATTTACTCTGAATGTTTCCTGTCCCTTATAAGTTCATATCTTTAAAATGCTTGTCATTAATAAAATGTTGGTTTAGCTGAGTGGGCCAACGGGGCTCACCAGCGCATTGTTATAATGTGCTGACCCCTCCTCCACAGGTACTGGAGAAGGCTCGGGCGCACATCGCAATTAAAGCTTTCTGAACTGCTGTTTCCTTTCAAGTTGTTTTTCTCTAAAGACGCACAAAGTATTGCGGAGATTTCAAAGATAGCTGCTTACATTTCAAAGTACTAAAGGGGCATGATGTATGGAACGGGAAATTATTTCATGGCAGCCTATCAGTTGTACTTCTTTTCATGAATCAATGTAGCCGAAATGGCATTTCAAATATTATCGAGAAAAGTTGTATTCTGACTGCAATTATGAATAAAATGAGTATTTCTTCTTCCTATATTGTGTCTCAATGTTTCCGCAACTGTGGCTTATTTTCAAATGTTTCAAAGTGATATAAATGTGCATGTTCTAGCCTTGTACAAGTGCAACTCCAGACTTGTACGGCATCACGCCTTAGCGAGGACGATCGATTCGGCGTGAATCGAAGCAAAGCGAGCGATTCCCCGAATCGGGACGTGACAAGTTGGTATCAAAGCACGGTTTAGAATCCTCGGATTCAAACATATTTTCAAAAAGGAAGTCTTGATGCAAATTTTCTCGATTGATGGTGTCGATAGCGCTGGCATGAAATAATGTTCCATACAATAAGCCCATAAATATTTTATGAGTGCTAATGGAATTATTTCTTTGTTGTAGAATGACTAAGGGTGATAGCTCAAAGACGACTTCATCGTCGGACCCGATTGAGAAACTGATTAAGCAGATGGAGGCTCAGAGGAAGCAGAGCGAAGCTCAACATCGCGCGCTTCAGGAGCAGCTTCAGTATCAGTTTCAGGAGCAGCTGGATACTCAACAAAAATAAGTAGACAGTCTAACTCAGATTGTCACCAAGCTGACGGCCGATTCCAATATTTCTGCAAAGGCCGCAGTAACCGAGACCGTGGAAGTGCCGGCAGAGAAATCTGAGACGCCGACACGGAAGAGACCGAGCTTCAAGTTCTCTGAATTTAAAAGTTGCGACCCGCCTGATTTTAATGGAAAAGAGGAGCCAGATGAGGTGATGGGCTTCTTGAACACACTGGAGGGCTATTTCCGAATGTTAGAGATTCAGGGCAGTAAGAGAGTGGAGTGTGCCGCTGTACAACTTCGCCTCAAGGCCCAGGAATGGTGGATTTTGCAGAGACAGGCACTTTGCGGAAATAATCAGGAGATAAAGATGTCTTGGGAGGCCTTCAAATAGGCTTTCATTACTCAATTCATTCCACCCGCTGTCCGACAACAAAAAGAGAATGAGTTCATTGCACTTCGACAAGGCAGTATGTCAGTGCATGACTACGAGACAGAGTTTTTGAAGAGAGTCGCATTCGCTGGGTACATGGTACCGAATGACGATGCCAAGCGAAAAAGATTTGTGCAAGGCCTGAATGAGGGCCTAGAGCGGGATGTTCTAACTCGAAAGTGTACGTCATACAGAGAGGCGTACGAAATAGCTCTCGAGATGGAAAGATTTCATCGATCAGCTAGTCGTGGGACGACACAGAACTACCAAGGCAATAACCAGAAGCGACCTTGGTCGGCGGGAAGGAATGACGCACCTAAGCGTCACAATACTGGTGACAACAAGGGACCTCAGCAGCAGTTGCCACGTTGCAATAAATACAACAGATGGGGGCACAAGACTGAGGACTGTCGTTCTGGGTGTTTCAAATGTGGCAGAATTGGTCACAAGGCAGTTGACTGTAGAGGCAGAGGAGACAATCAGTATCCTCGTGGAAATAACAACAATCAGTATCGTGGGCAAAACAATAATCAGAACCGAGGCCAATATAACAACCAGCATCGTGGCCAGGCGCCACCAGCCTTGCCAGCTCCAACTGGAAATGCACCGAATCAACAAGGTGGCCAAGCAAGGGTTTATGCCTTGACCCAGGCAGAGGCCCAGACCGCAGAGAATGTTATAACAGGTATGTTGCTGTACAAAGGCATACCTGCAAGAGTACTTTTTGATTCTGGTGCTACTTATTGCTTTATCTCTTCTGATTTTGCAACGGAAAATAAAATTTGTATGACTCAATTAAAGACAGCTTTGTGTGTTAGTACTCCTTCGGGAGTAGATATGCCTGCAACTTTGATTTGTAGGGACAGCTACATCAAGATTGGAGGCAAAACTTTATCTTTGGACGCAATTGTACTCGACATCAAAGAGTACGATATCATATTGGGAATGGACTAGCTCAGCGCCTGTCATGCAACGATCGACTGTACGGATAAGAGAGTTGTGTTTCGCCTACCTGGAGAAACAGAGTTTTCTTACTCGTACGGCTCGGCGTTCCAAGGACCTATGGTAATATCGGCAGTTACAGCAAGGCACATGCTGTACTCGGGGTGTGATGGCTTTCTCGCTTCTGTCCAAGACACTCGAATGAAGAGTGTAGGCTCAAATCAGACCGAAATTGTGGCAGAGTTTCCCGATGTGTTTCCGGACGAGATACCTGGGATGCCGCCGGATAGAGAAATTGAGTTCACAATTGACACCTTTTCGGATACTCGTCCGATATCTAAGGTGCCGTACAGGATGGCTCCGGCAGAATTGAAGGAACTAAAGGTACAGCTACAAGAATTATTAGACCGGGGATACATTCGCCCAAGTGTATCTCCATGGGGAGCTCCAGTGCTGTTTGTAAAGAAAAAGGATGGAACGATGCGGCTATGCATCGATTACAGAGAACTGAATAAGGCAACCATCCGTAACAAGTATCCTTTACCAAGGATAGATGATCTATTCGATCAGCTACAAGGGGCGACCGTGTTTTCAAAAATTGATCTTCGTTCAGGATACCATCAGTTGAAGATCAGACCCGAAGATGTTCCTAAGTCAGCATTCCGTACAAGATACGGACATTATGAGTTTTTGGTCATGCCATTCGGCTTGACCAATGCTCCAGCAGCCTTTATGGATTTAATGAATAGAGTGTTTAGACCATTCTTAGACAAGTTTGTTGTTGTGTTCATCGATGACATCTTGATCTACTCAAAGGACAGGGAGACTCATGTCGAGCACTTGAGAGAAGTACTTCAGGCGCTGCGGGACAACCAGCTCTATGCAAAGCTAAGTAAGTACGAGTTTTGGATGAACAGCATGTCCTTCCTAGGACATGTTGTTTCGGCAGAAGGTGTTGCCGTTGACCCAAAGAAGATTGAGGCAGTTGTGGACTGGAAGCAGCCTGCATCAGCTAGTGAAATACGGAGTTTCCTTGGTTTAGCCGGGTACTACCGTAGATTTGTGAAGGACTTTTCGAGAATCGCGTCGCCTTTGACTCGCCTAACTCAGAAGGGAGTCGTATTTAAGTGGACTGACGACTGTGAGAGTAGCTTCCAAGAACTCAAGCAGCGGCTCGTCACAGCTCCAATTTTAGCACTTCCGGAAGGCTCTGAGGGATTTCAGATCTACAGTGACGCATCGGGACTTGGGTTGGGATGTGTTCTCATGCAACGTGGGAAGACAATATCTTATGCTTCGAGACAACTCAAACAGCATGAGAAGAATTACCCAACACATGATTTGGAACTGGCGGCGATTGTGTTCGCGTTGAAATTGTGGCGACACTATCTCTATGGTGTGTCCTGCGAGATCTTCACGGATCACAAGAGCCTGAAATATATATTCACACAGAAAGAATTGAATTTGAGGCAGCGGCGTTGGTTAGAATTGATCAAGGATTATGACTTGACAATCTCCTACACGCCGGGTAAAGAAAATGTGGTAGCTGATGCCTTGAGTCAGAAATTTGTTGGGTCCCTAACAATAGCAAAAGAGGTACTATGAGATCTTGAAGAGATGGGCATCGAGTTCAGGATTCGTCCGCAGAATGTGCAGTTGGCTCAGTTACAACTTGAGCCGAGTCTCCAGGGAAGGATTAGGATTGCTCAGAAGGATGACCCGTTTCTGCAGAAGATACGCGAGTTGATTCTAGCAGGAAAGGCGTCAGACTTTACCGTTGAAGATGACACTATTCGTGTCAAGGGAAGATTGTGCGTCCCTAAGGACGAGGATATCATGAAGGAAATACTGACCGAGGCTCATTTTGCGAAGTACTCCTTGCACCCGGGAAGCACGAAAATGTATAAAGATTTGCGCACCACGTTTTGGTGGCATGGCATGAAGAAGGATGTGGCTCTTTTTGTGTCACAATGCATGGATTGTCAGCGTGTGAAGGCCGAGCATCAACGGCCAGGCGGAGAACTACAAAATTTGGCTATTCCACTGTGGAAGTGGGATAATATCTGTATGGATTTTATCGTCGGCTTGCCAAGAACTCAGAAGGGAAATGATGCGATTTGGGTTATCGTGGATAGATTAACCAAGTCGGTACATTTTATTCCAATAAAAGTTACATGGGGAGTAGAACGGTTGGCTCAGATCTACATAAACGAAATTGTCCGATTGCATGGGGTGCCGGCTTCTATAGTATCGGATAGAGACGGGAGATTCTTGTCGCGATTTTGGATAAGTCTGCACTCGGCTATGGGCACAAAGTTGAACTTCGGTACAACTTACCATCCGCAGACTGATGGTCAGACAGAGAGAGTAAACCAAATTCTTGAAGATATGTTGAGATTGTGCGTGCTCGATTCGAAGACAAATTGGGACACACATCTCGCCTTAGCAGAATTTGCCTATAACAACAGTTATCAGGCAAGTATTCAAATGGCCCCGTACGAAGCCTTATATGGACGGAAATGTCGATCACCGATATGCTGGGATGAAGTCGGTGAACGGCAAGTGCTCGGACCAGAACTTGTGGAACAGGCCGTCGAGAAAGTTTGCTTAATTCGAAAAAGACTTAGAGTTGCTCAAAGTCGACAGAAGAGTTATGCGGACGTACATCGACGACCTTTGGAATTCACAGCAGGCGATCATGTCTTCTTGAAGGTCACACCCATGCGAGGTGTGATGCGGTTTGGGATGAAAGGAAAGCTAAGCCCGAGATTCGTCGGACCATTTGAGATTTTAGAGAAGGTAGCCTCAGTGGCTTATCGACTTGCACTACCTCCGGCTCTGGCTGATGTGCACGATATCTTCCATGTATCTCAACTTCGGAAGTACGTGCATGATCCAAGTCACGTAGTGAACTTCGACCAGCTGCAGCTGAGCGCTGACCTATCCTACACTGAAGAGCCTGTCCAAATTTTGGATAGGAAAGAGAAAGTTTTGCGGAATCGAACAGTACCCCTGGTCAACGTGCTGTGGCGGAACCATGCTGTAGAGGAGTCGACATAGAAATTAGAGGAAGAGATGCGGGTGAAATACCCTTCGCTGTTTGATATTTTTGAGGTAGGACTTTTGCTTTAAGTTTCGAGGACGAAACTTTTTCTTAGTGGTATATTATGTAGTGTCCCGCTCCTAGCGGTTCATTATGTAAGGCTTGTGGCTTAGCTAACTCGGTCGGAACCGAGTATTGGGGAAACTTACCGTCGGCACCGAATCGATCACGGACAAGTGCATAAGAACCTTTCCAACTAATGGATTGGTTTCTCTTGAAATGCGTCCAAGAGTTTTCTCTGGATGTTTTGCTGCTGGTTTTGCTGCTTGGTTTTGATGGATGCTTTTCTGAATGATTTTCGATGATTTGATTCTTGCCCGTTTTTATCGATTTGCGTAGCATTCATTCTTGAGAATTCTGAGAGAAGAGAACACAACGAGATGGATTATTAACCAAACTTTTGGTGCCAATACAGACTGACGCGTGACAGAAGGCTAAGCGTGCAAGTGTTCCTCTCTCTCTCGGCGATTCTCTAAATTGGTGAGTGTGGATCTCTGTGGTGGTATTGTCCCTCTCGCTATTCCTTCATGCCAACTAAATAATTGTCTTGCAACATCCGTTGATCGATATCAAGTTGCTAAATGCCACAAGTCAATACCACTAAGAAGCTAGAGATTGAATATAGAATATTGAAATGAATGCTAGTCCATAGAACATTGAAATGAATGCTAGTCCCTTGAACATTGAAAAGAATTGATTACACTGTGAACAACATCGAGATTGTGCTTGATGCTTGAACATTGAATTGAGATAATTGATGCCTATGATGATGAGATATGAAATATTGGGAATAAACATGTTGTGTAGTACTTAATATTCTATGCACACAATATTTATCGAGTCGGACACACATTCGCATGACCATAGACGTACTTGTATACAAGAATTTCCTCGAACGGTACCTGCGGCGGTGGGATCGAGTCGGCCTAGGAGGAATTAGTGCTTTGGTAGCACGGTATCGGAACCTTCATTCGGGCTCGTAACCTGGTGAATGGTCAACCGCATACCAATACGAAGTCCTATATGGCACGTCGACATGGTACACAACCACCAGTGGTCATGTTGTAAGGATGTATGCTAATCAATGTCTTATGCAGGGGCGGTAAGTATATTACTATTATCCTGTATCTTATGCAGGAAAGCTGGATTCGGCCAATGGTAAAGTAAACATGGTTTATTCCATGTTACATTTATTGTGATTTACTCTGAATGTTTCCTGTCCCTTATAAGTTCATATCTTTAAAATACTTGTCATTAATAAAATATTGGTTTAGCTGAGTGGGCCAACGGGGCTCACCAGCGCATTGTTATAATGTGCTGACCCCTCCTCCACAGGTACTGGAGAAGGCTCGGGCGCACATCGCAATTAAAGCTTTCTGAACTGCTGTTTCCTTTCAAGTTGTTTTTCCCTAAAGACGCACAAAGTATTGCGGAGATTTCAAAGATAGCTGCTTACATTTCAAAGTACTAAAGGGGCATGATGTATGGAACGGGAAATTATTTTATGGCAGCCTATCAGTTGTACTTCTTTTCATGAATCAATGTAGCCGAAATGGCATTTCAAATATTATCGAGAAAAATTGTATTCTGACTGCAATTATGAATAAAATGAGTATTTCTTCTTCCTATATTGTGTCTCAATGTTTCCGCAACTGTGGCTTATTTTCAAATGTTTCAAAGTGATATAAATGTGCATGTTCTAGCCTTGTACAAGTGCAACTCCAGACTTGTACGGCATCACGCCTTAGCGAGGACGATCGATTTGGCGTGAATCGAAGCACGGACAAGTGCATAAGAACCTTTCCAACTAATGGATTGGTTTCTCTTGAAATGCGTCCAAGAGTTTTCTCTGGATGTTTTGCTGCTGGTTTTGCTGCTTGGTTTTGATGGATGCTTTTCTGAATGATTTTCGATGATTTGATTCTTGCCCGTTTTCATCGATTTGCGTAGCATTCATTCTTGAGAATTCTGAGAGAAGAGAACACAACGTGATGGATTATTAACCAAACTTTTGGTGCTAATACAGACTGACGCGTGACGGAAGGCTAAGCGTGCAAGTGTTCCTCTCTCTCTCGGCGATTCTCTAAATTGGTGAGTGTGGATCTCTGTGGTGGTATTGTCCCTCTCGCTATTCCTTCATGCCAACTAAATAATTGTCTTGCAACATCCGTTGATCGATATCAAGTTGCTAAATGCCACAAGTCAATACCACTAAGAAGCTAGAGATTGAATATAGAACATTGAAATGAATGCTAGTCCATAGAACATTGAAATGAATGCTAGTCCCTTGAACATTGAAAAGAATTGATTACACTGTGAACAACATCGAGATTGTGCTTGACGCTTGAACATTGAATTGAGATAATTGATGCCTATGATGATGAGATATGAAATGTTGGGAATAAACATGTTGTGTAGTACTTAATATTCTATGCACACAATATTTATCGAGTCGGACACACATTCGCATGACCATAGACGTACTTGTATACAAGGATTTCCTCGAACGGTACCTGCGGCGGTGGGATCGAGTCGGCCTAGGAGGAATTAGTGCTTTGGTAGCACGGTATCGGAACCTTCATTCGGGCTCGCAACCTGGTGAATGGTCAACCGCATACCAATACGAAGTCCTATATGGCACGTCGACATGGTGCACAACCACCAGTGGTCATGTTGTAAGGATGTATGCTAATCAATGTCTTATGCAGGGGCGGTAAGTATATTACTATTATCCTGTATCTTATGCAGGAAAGCTGGATTCGGCCAATGGTAAAGTAAACATGGTTTATTCCATGTTACATTTATTGTGATTTACTCTGAATGTTTCCTGTCCCTTATAAGTTCATATCTTTAAAATGCTTGTCATTAATAAAATGTTGGTTTAGCTGAGTGGGCCAACGGGGCTCACCAGCACATTGTTATAATGTGCTGACCCCTCCTCCACAGGTACTGGAGAAGGCTCGGGCGCACATCGCAATTAAAGCTTTCTGAACTGCTGTTTCCTTTCAAGTTGTTTTTCCCTAAAGACGCACAAAGTATTGCGGAGATTTCAAAGATAGCTGCTTACATTTCAAAGTACTAAAGGGGCATGATGTATGGAACGGGAAATTATTTCATGGCAGCCTATCAGTTGTACTTCTTTTCATGAATCAATGTAGCCGAAATGGCATTTCAAATATTATCGAGAAAAGTTGTATTCTGACTGCAATTATGAATAAAATGAGTTTTTCTTCTTCCTATATTGTGTCTCAATGTTTCCGCAACTGTGGCTTATTTTCAAATGTTTCAAAGTGATATAAATGTGCATGTTCTAGCCTTGTACAAGTGCAACTCCAGACTTGTACGGCATCACGCCTTAGCGAGGACGATCGATTCGGCGTGAATCGAAGCAAAGCGAGCGATTCCCCGAATCGGGGCGTGACAAAGGTTCGTTTCTCAAAATGGAAAACGAGCGTGTACAATGACACACGGTCGATAAAATAGAATGACCTACTCGTCCGAAGTATTCAAGAGTTATCGACGGGGTAACCAACTCTAAGGCATGTCCTATGAAGAGATTTCTAACAACTGAGTCGTGAATCTCTAGTTGTGTCAAACCTGTCAGACTATTGTCATAAGGGTTCTAGTGGTATGGGCTGTAGTGACCATGCGTTGTTGTTGACAACTGGTATATCACAATTTGACAGGGTATTTAATCTATGGTATTAGCTAAACAAGTGACTGTGGTGTTCCAACACTAGTTAGGTCTTAATAATAAAACTTTCATAACTAGAGCAATATTTGTTGGAAACCAATCTTGGGATGAGTGTCACGGTAATTGATTACTCATCTCATGTCTAACTGTGGCTTCGGGCGAGGAAGGGTTGGTTCAAGGCTTAAGGGTTGCTAGTTAAGGCAAGCTTCCAGCAAATAATTAGAGACTCGCAACCTTTGGTCTCTAAGGAAATAGGTAGTCTCCTAGGTAGGCATTTCGACTAAGGGTAAAACCCTAATCATTCTCAAATTCGAATGGCTAGAAGGTCTCAATAGCAGTTTGGGGTCAAGAGGAGAACGCGTAACTCAATCACATGGCTAGCCGATGATAACTATACTTGTGTATACAACTACCATAGCCATGGGGATACGCGGTATCTCTCTACCAATTACGAGCTTCTGTCTTTCCAAATCAGTGAAAGACAAAAACAATAAAGAGTTCAAGAAAGATGTCACTGAATACAATCACGTGATTCAAAGGCGAACGTATAATTCAAGAGGAATTGTCAAGCATTCGCGGATGAGATCATAGATACCTCGATATCTCAATCCACGTAGGATAGTTAAATGAAGTGCAAACCAAATGCATCATGGTTGATCAGACCATAATACACTTATTCTGATTAGACAATATGTTAGCAGGCGTCCCCACTAAACATATGCCTCGAATCAAGCTCGATAAAAGAGTAAGCTTGCAAAACTAGGCTATAATAGCAGCGTTGGTCAAGATAGTCAAGATACAAGTACGCAAGATTTTTGAAAAGAGGCACAAGTAGTTCGAGTTTAGAGAGAATCAAAACTTTACCAGGTGTTCTTGCTTATACGGTCTCCCTACTATCTTCTTATCCACAAGGACTCGGTCGACTAATGGGTTATGGACCTCTATATTCTATATTCTGGTTAACCTATTAGCGTCAATCAATTTCCTCGTCAATAGGTCACAAGGACCACGGAATGCTAGATCGGAGGATGTGTTACCCAACTACAAATTTCCACTAACATTGGCTTCGGGTCTTACGGAACATACATAGCATTGTCCTATCCTTCATAGAATCTTAAACCTGTAATCACGTCTGAAGTCATTCCACTGAGAGTTATACCTTGCCCGTATACTATGGCTGTGGTAAACCCTTGGTTTCGTGATTCATATGTGATACGAAATCGAATACTTCTTAACTCTAACCAATATAGACTCAAGGGTAACTATGAAAAAGAGTGGACTACTAGCCATATTTCTAGCAATATTCTATAACCTATATTTCTTAAACAAATTCCAACTCTAGGGGTCGTGTCTTGCCAGTGCGCTGCTGGCTGCAGTGAGTCCATAGTCTCCATATTTTAAATAAATGGCGACAGTACGCTGCTGTCCTGCCATTATAGGTTAACTAACATTCATTTAACTATATCCTCAAAATTCACAAGATTCTAGAGATTCAAACATATTGTCTACGAGATAAAGCGTAAGTACTATAAGCCATAACCCAAAAAAATAAAAGGTGAACCGGGAGAAAAATAACTGAAGACAAAATACAAACATTCTAATATCTAATTCATATGTATTCAAACCATGGGGGAAAACTTTGAATCAGTCTGCCTCGAGATTTGCATTTGAATAACCGAATCAGGAAGTATAAACTATTCCCTTACGGCAAAATAGGATTTTAAAATTGCAATTCAGACTAAGATATGGTGACGATATCTAAAGAGGCAAAAGAATGAATTGAATAATCTATCAAGGTTAGATCATTAATTCTATGAAGCCCCGCCTTACCAAGGGAATAATCTATCCACATTGGACCATATCTTCCAATCAAGAGGTAATAGTGTACCTATGGGATCTGACAAACTATCAAAATTAATAATTCCTTATCTACATTGCATGGCCTAGACTACCCCTCGGTAAATTTTGTGTAAGGGACTCCTAGTCATAGTCATTCTCGTAAATTAAATTAATCCTTGTTCGTGAATGAGCGTGTTCTAGTCGCAGGCTCGCAATAGTACAATTTAAGTACTATCACGAGTTCGCATAATTTGCGAAGACAGACCTGCATGGGCCACCACAAAAACTTGTCACGACCCGCACCCTTTTTTTTTTTTTTTTTTTAAACGGATACAAGACGTGTCCAAGCCAGCCTACGCCGCAGTGTCGGCGGTAGAACGCTGTCACGGCCATGAAGATCAAAATCACAAATAATGCTCATTCACAAAATTAATTTAATTTACGATGATCACAAGTTTTACATTTGTATAAAAAAATATAAACTTGTACAAATAACTGAATGACTACAACTCAACTATCTAGCTAGTCTCTAGGCTTTATCTGCAAGTATTCCCGTCACTCCCCAAGCTAAATGAATCCGTGGCTAACCTGAAAATGTTGGTTTCCAGTCAGGAATGGAACGAGCACAATTCACTGAATGCAATTTCAAATAAAGAAAATGACTATAAAACAAAGGTTAGGCATTAATCATGAGTTTTGAAAATAACAGTAAACCCGTAAGAAAATCAATAGTAATAAATAGACCAATATACTTTTCCACCGTTAGAAGTACCTTTGACATGTGATCGGTCTGGGGTGCTACACCGCACGGTCTACGATATCTACTTGCAGAAAAGTAACGATGTCTACAATGTCTACAATATCTACAATATCTACAATATCTACAATATCTATAATGTCTACAATATTTACAATGTCTACAATATCTACATTGTCTACAATATCTACAATGTCTACAATATTTACAATGTCTACAATATTTACAATGTCTACGGTCTGATCACACATCCTTGGTACTTCTCATTCCCGACTCAACAATTTATAATAGAGTATAAAAATCACATAACCAATGACTAATCAATGAAATATAGTAAAGATCAGTATCGAAATGCAGACAATAAACTGTACTCGCCTGTGGTCCTGTGCTGGTGAAACCGACGATCCAAATCACTCAATATACCACAATAGTCAAAACCCATACAACAGTCCCCGGAAGCTAAAATAGACAATACCAATGATCTCAGAATAGTCAAATTAGCTAGGATTGCCTATCCTTAAGTCCAATTCTGGACACAGGGGCAAAACGGTAATTTCGGGCAAAAATGATGTCCGTCGTTGGACCAGCTTTGCACCGAAAAGCGTGCCAGAGTCAATGGTCTCTAAAGTCGTCAAACTACATGACTACGGATTCAGTTTTCCGATACGAACCCAACCGTATGTCCAAAGTTGGATTCCGGCGGGCCGTGCACAAAATTGTCCGTTGAGTGGGACCGTGGGGCCCGCAAAACGACGTCGATTTCAACTGTCTCAGAATCGGACCAAACTTGGCATACAGGATCAAAAAAACGATACAGTCCTGTTGGCGCAAGTTTCGTCTCGATCTGACGAGCGTGCACAAAGTTATGACTGAATTTGCATTGGACGGATACGGGGCGATTTCGACGGATACGCGTCGAATTCGTCGCGCACACGCGACCAATTTGAATTCCGTCAAAGCCCACACGACCACGAAACCATTACGCAGCTTTCGATGCGTTCGGTTCACGACCACGTCGTCCGGATTGGCGTGACGCACGTCGTGTGGAGCGATTTTCTAGTTTTTGAAAACAGATTTTTCTTCAACTTCGCCCTAATTTTAAACAACAAATATTCAACCAGAATTTATTCTAAAAATAGCGTTTCCATCTTGGTTAGGTTGTCTAGAAGTCTGTTTAAGCGGTTTTTCAAAACTTGCGATGTTCTGGTCGCAAATCGACCGCAAAACTTGGGTTTCGGGGCAGTTTTTATACTCAGGAAATCGAGATTTTTCTCGGTTTTTAGTCTCGGTTTTCGTCGCGTACGAAGCAAAATACTTCAATCTATTTGAACGAGATAAAAGGTGGTTGGGTTAGGTACGCACCATTGAAAACGATTCTGAAAACGATTGAATGATCGCGGAGAACCAGTGAAGTGAATTCGGCCTTCTCCTCGCAGTTGGCTGTTCTATTTTTTGCGCCCGTCACGCGCGTGGTGCGCGCGCGCGGCCCTGTGAGGTCAGCCACCGGCCTGGTGCGGCGCACGGCCGTGGGGTAGTTTGCCCGGGGATGAGGGAGGGTGGCGTGGTGTTAGGGTTTGGGAAAAACTCTTCTCGATCTCTTTCGAAGTGTTTGGCTATTAATAGTAATGTAAACTGCTCGGTTTGGCTCTTCTGTGTTCTGTATTTGGTTACTATGGGCTCGGGAAAGGGACTCTGGGCTGTTTGCTTTAGCTGGGAAGCCCGCTCGGGTCCCTTAGCTGGGGGTTTGGGATTAACTCTCATTTCTCTCATACGTATATATAGATTTAGCTCTTATACGAGTTCTGTTATGGAGGGGGAAGAAAACTAAGGCTTGTTAGCTCGGCTGACACAAGTACAAATATTATGTTATAGTAATCTTACAAGAGCTACTTATATTTATAACTTAAAAATAGTAAATTGTTGGATTTTGGTGCATATAAGGGGCTAGTCCGTAATGGGCTAGGAGAGAAGGCTCAGGCCTGGGATGCTAGCTTCTGAGTAATATATTTCTAAGTACAAGCTTACCTACCCAAAGCAACAATCAAAAAAACAATATATACCTAAAAATATCCTAAAGGCTCGGGATTTGCTCAGACCAGCCTGGGCTGAGGTTGGGATTAGGCCGGGCCACTGCTTGGGCTGGGACTGCCTCATCTCCTTATATTCAACTAAATATATTAATATATATATCCTTGTATATATAATTATTATATACCTACATATATGCATACATACATATATACCCATATAATATATATATATTTATACATATATACTCGTATTCACCATAATTTATACATTTATGTAATTACACATACACGCATGTATAATATCGTATATTTATATACACGTACACCTATATATATATATATATATATATATATATATATATATATATATATATATATATATATATATATATATATAAACATGGTAATATATTCCGTATATATATACACCTACTCACATCATTTATATACACCTGTATCTTTTGATAACGAATAAAAATGATGATAAATAATAATAAATAAATTAATATTTAATAATCACAATAATAATATTAATAATATATATCCTCATAATATTAATAATTTATATCCTCAATAAAATAATAACAAAATTCAATAAACCAATAATTATTTTATGCGGCTGGGACTGTTCTTCTTCTCCGAATTTTCTGAGAACAGAATCATGAAAGCCATTGCTTCCAAGCTCTCTAAATCCTTCATTC
Organism: Iris pallida; assembly: GCA_029216955.1. Lineage (NCBI taxonomy): Eukaryota > Viridiplantae > Streptophyta > Magnoliopsida > Asparagales > Iridaceae > Iris > Iris pallida. The sequence goes on from JANAVB010025198.1 coordinate 4,770,098, forward strand.
CAAGCCCAAATTTGGACTTCCATAGGTCGAAATGGGGTAGAACGAAATTCTCTACAACATAGAACCATCAAAACTTGAAAATAACAAGATTAGCTAGATCAAAACCCAAGAATCCAAAAAATACAACAAGTTTAGATCTACGCAAAATAAGCCATAAAAATTAAAAATGCTAAGTGCTAAAGTATCTAAGAATCCTGTGAGAGAGACAATGGAACAACAAAAATGGAGATCCATCAAGAAGCAAGTTGTACTTGCCTGGCTCTCCTAGGTTGGTGGGAGAGTTATGAGGAAGAAGATGAGTAATGAGAAGAAGTAAATGAAGAGAGAGAAAGGATTTTGGGGTTTTAAATGGGGGTGGTAGTAGGTGGGGGGTTTGTTTCGGTTCATGTTTGAACCAACATACTTAATCCATTCCAAGCCGAACCCAAAGCATAGCTAAAACAGAGTATAAAAGCAGAAAATAAAATGCAGAAATAAAATTACAGGAAATTAATTAACATGAATTTAAAGGGGTTTAATTACAGAGCAATACATGATAAATATTAAATAAATATATTAAAGCAGTACTTGTATTAAAAATACGTATTCCGGGAACGGGGAGTGACAAGGAAAGAAAGAGTCCTTGGTTGACAATCGTATTCGAAATCATGCACGATTCTATTCATTAGAGGAAAAAATATATAGAAAATGATTATTTACGTTAACTATCCTCATATTTTATGTTTATTATATGAGATATTTCTACTTTAAAACTAATTATACTAGGTGTTCATCTCCTTTCTATAGAAAATACAAAATATAACATAGAGAAGTTTTTAGAATAATTAGTTTTAAAGTAGTTACCATGTGTAATAAACATAAAACATGGTGGTAGGTAGTTAACGTAAATAACCCAAATATAAATAAATATAGAAAATTTTTGAGTGGCACCCCACTTGGATGGTCTATTTGTGCGATGTACCCCACATTGTTTGTAATATGTATAAGTTATCCTACTTTGGATTTGCTATATGTATAAGTCATCCCACTTTGGACGTTTTTCGTCAGTTCTGAAGGATGGACTCTTCATTAAAAAAATTGGACCAAAATAACCCTCCTTCCATTGTTTTCTTCCCTGACATCACAGCCCACCCCTTCCCGACGTTCGCCCCCCCACCTCAGCCCGCCCCTCACTGACCTCGCCCCCCTCCCCGACTTCGGCCCGCCACCTCCCCGATCACAGCCCCCTTCCCCCTTCCCCGACGTTCGACCCCCCCTCCCGACCTCGGCCCGCCCCCTTCCCGACCTCGCGCCCCTCCCCGACCTCGCCCCCTCCCCGAACTCCCCGACCTCACCCCCCTCCGCCCCCCCCACCTCGCCCCGCTGACCTCCCCTCCCCGACCTTGCCCCCTCCGTCCCCCCTCCCCGACCTCGCCCCGCCCCCTCCCCGACCTCGCCCCCCCTCCGCGCTCCTCCCTGCTGCCGTCCCTCCCCCGTCCAGCAGCAGCAGCAGCAGCGGCGGAGGACAGCGGGAGGGAGGAGGGAAGGAGGAAGAGGGACATTTTTGTCTTTTTTAAGGGTCAAACACGGCTAACCGTCAAAACTGACAGAAAACGTCCAAAGTGGGACTACTTATACATATAGCAAACAATGTGGGATGCACCGCACAAATAGACCATCTAAGTGGGGTGCCACTCAAAAATTTTCATAAATATAAATGTCATCATCCTTTGTTAAAACATGTTTGATTCTCGGATATTTAGTTAGAGGATTTGCAGACAAAATTTATTGTGAAGTGACATGAACAGTAATTTTGTCTGCCACAAATTTTGAATTTTTTTTCTCCGAATGCGGAGGTGAGAAGTTTTCAATCTCACCCCCCGCGTTTGGTTGGAGTACCACTTCCTCTCTACTTTAACACTTTTAAAATAATAAGGACTACAAAAAGTGCTGATGAATAGTTTAAATTTTATGCATGGGCCATTTTGTACAGAGCCTAGGATAGTGATCGTGTATTTGGGAATGTGTCGATTATAAATTCTATTGTGCGTGTTATCTTTGTGCAAGGACCATGCTAGTCCTCTCTGTTTTATTCCAATTTTATTGAATTTTCCATTTTGTTGAACCAAACAACCTCTAACATTTTAAAATGGTAGTGTAGGTCTAAGTACAACGAATAACATGTTGTCAGAGCAACACAAATTATAATTATTTTGAGCATATAAAAAATAACAAAAAACAAAATTCAAAATTAAAGTTTTTTTGTTTTACTAAAGTTGCGTCTACTCTGAAGAGCCATACTAGGAGAGGGACGAACACTCACAATTGGAGGGTGTACGTTATGAATATGATAGAGTTATAGGCTTTAGATGGTGGAATTATTCAACTATTAGGGTCCACACATGTAAAATTAATTGTGTTGGACTATATAAATAATTAAGTCAAATTAAAGTGGTCTAACTGGAATTAGGCTTAAGGGTGTAAGTCATGGAGATAATGTGTATATACCGGAGATAAATCTAATTTGATGAGAGGCTAAATTAGCAGTGTTGTAAAAAACGGCCTCGACGGCCGACTAGTCGGGGACTAGTTGGCAGTCGGCCGCCCCTGCCTCGACTTGGCCGCTGGTCGACCCAGAAATCGGAAAAGACAAGAAGACGGCCTAGTCGGCCGACTAGTCGGCCCTAGGCGGCTAGTCGGCCGACAAGGCAACAGATGCAGGAAAAAAATTACAGGAAAAAAATTATAGGAAAAAAAACATGATGGAGGAAAGTGAAATCCGACCCGTACCCAAATTGGTTTCAAAACCTATTTGCTCTTCTAAGTTCTAACAACAGTCTCCAGAAGCAGCTTCTGAAGAACGAGTTGGCAACTCTAAAAGGGGAGGGGGGGTGGATAGAGTATGTGTAGAATATATATATATATATATATATATATATAATATTATATATATAATATTATATATATAATATTATATATATATATATATTTTTTATATAATATTATATATATAATATTATATATATATAATATTTTATATATATATATATATATATATATATATATATATATATATATATATATATATATTAAAATTATATATATATATATATTATATATATTATATATATTTTATATATTATATATATATATAATATATATATATATATAATTTTAATATATATATATATATATATATATATATATATATATATATATATATATATATATATATTTTACTCTATCACAATCAGAATATAATCAGAGAATTAAATGCGGAAATAGTAGAATCAAGAGAGCATACGCAAACACAGTCGTTTTAACCTGGTTTTTCTCGTGGAGGAATAGTCCAGGCCTGAGAACTCTAGCTCAGGATTAAATCCACTATTTGTGAAATAGTAGTTACACATCGTGCCTTTTCTTCAGAAGAGCACGTCAACTTCTTACAAAGATCGCAGTGACGAAGCTTGGAATTTTTCAAGCGACTTTATTGACTCTTGTACAAACTTCTAACTGAATAGCACTGAGCACTTTTAGGCTTAGGAAGCTTGTGGCTAGTAGATGAGAAGGTTAAGGCTTGTATGAGGCTTATAGAGAAGAGAGAAAAAGATAATTGGATGATTGAAAATGGTAAAAATGATGGGTTATTTATACTAGTCCAGGAGGACAGAGTTCGGCCAGAACTCTGTCCCAAATATTCAAAAACATGGCCGTTGGACAACTTGCAAACATCAAGCCCTAAAAATTAGGGTCCTAAAAATCAGGGGGCAGAGTTCGGCCCGAACTCTGTGTGGGACAGTGTTTGGCCCGAACTCTGTCTCATTGCTGACAGAGAGTTCAGATGGGCTTTGTGGGCTAAGTTTGGCTTAGTGGAGCTTTGGATTTGTTTGGGGATAAGGTTTAAGCCAATAATACCCAGTGCTACTCAGTTTATATTTTGCTAGACTCAATAAATGTAAAATAGTACAGACTCTGAAAACGAGTACGCTGCAGGAGAGAAACGACGTCCGTCTTGTCCTGAGTTCTGTCTTGATGTGTCATATTGAATTATGATAAGTATCACATTGTAAATTTGTCAATATTTGGTTGACTGTGATCCAATTTGGGTCAACAATTGTCTCCCATATTGATAATTGACAAAAATGATATTTGTATATTCAATGTTTATACCTGGACACAAGTTGAAAGGGGTAGACAAGCATAGAATGTAGTAGCTCCTCCGTAATAGTAGCTCCCCCATAAACATAGCTTTTCCGTAAACCAATGTGCCGCATCCTGATATACATTATCTCATCTAAAACACAAATATCACACAATATGATAGAGATATAAATATCAAATAGGTCTCCCCCTTTTGGTATTTATCAAAAATGAACACCAAACAGACAGACAGAAGACTGTATAAAGGATTAACTGGCAAGCACACAATTTATAGGTCAAAAGAGAATAATATAATAATCGCAGATAAAATCTAAAGATCCACATAAACTAAAAATGTACTCATACAAGAAAATAAAACTACATAAGCGGAAGTCCATAAAGCATAAAACTAAAGAAGATCATTAGCAGTAGCAGCATCAGGTACGAAACCACATCCATCATGGAGCACTAGATGGTCCAGCGGTGTCAGATGGATTGATATCAGAATGACGAGGATCCACAAAAGCTGCATACGGATCCAGATATCGTATGACCCAGGGGTCGTTGATACGGTAACCGGCGCGAGATGGATCCCGCTCCATAGGAAGGGGACATGGTGTAACTGATGTCATGTAATGAGTTACTGATGACACTCATCTGCAAAGTGGTACGAATCTAGCTGGCTCCAGCGGTCATCTTCCAACATGAAGCAATCGCACAACATGGTCTGAATGGACTCGAGAGTAGCAGGTGGCTCGGGCGCAAGTTGTCCAAGAGCAGGTGGATCAGCCTGAGCATCAGACTGGGAATGCTCTGACTCGACAGGAGACTCAATAGTTGCTAGAAGCCGCCTTACCTTAGACAGATAGGTAGGGGTTGGAAGGAACTGGCACTCATCAAGAGGAACATTGAACGCACGAAAAATCATTGGCAAATATAGGGCATAGACCAATGATCGAGGTTTCTTTCGTGCACTAATCATCCAGTCCATCATAGTGCGCGAAAAGTTAAAAGGGACATGGAAGTGAAGATGATAAAGTGCAGAGATCTCAAGATAAGATACTTCATCGGTCAATCCCGCTTTGGGCAAGATAGTGGAGAAAATGATACGATGAAGTTCATAGAAATATGGGTTAAGAAATTTAGCAAGTAACTTGCGTGGACGAGTGTTGGGAGCACACAAATCATCCTTAAAACTCTCAAGGAACGATCCATCGGGAAATTGAAACTTGCATGCATCGACAAGTTTCTCCCAAGAATATGGTTCTGGGATCTCGAGATATTTCGCAAGTTCAAAATCATCAAAAGTGATGTCGATTCCGACGACATGAGAATAGATTCGTGTGTCGTCAAAGGTAAGATTACAGTAAAACATTTGGATAGCATTCAAATATATAAGAGATGATGTAGAAACTAACTCATCTAGACAAAGATCATAGAACAATGACTCATATCTAGAAAATATTATGAAATTGATTGGATGACCCGCATACACACTCCTTAAACGAAAGTCATTAAACCATTCATTGGAAGCCTCCAATGAAACAAAAATTTGTTCATTGAATGTGTTGGGGTCATGAGGTGGTGGAGGATTAAAAAGTGGATAAATGTGTTGAACATCTTGAGGAGAAGGGTTGGATGAGGAAGCACCTCCGGTTCTAGCCCTCTTTTCCCTATTGAACAATCTAGGTGCCATTGATAATGATAAGAACTTGAAATTTGAGATAGAGAAAATAAGAGACTATACCTCAAAAGAGTAGTAGAATATGGAAGAGGATAGCCCCAAACCTAAGCTCCTTAAATTTTGAGAGTTAAATTTCCAAGAGTTGAGAGAACTAGGGTTAGGGTTTGGAGAGAAATTAGGGTAGAAAGAGTTTGGAGGTGGTAAAGAAGAAGGAGCGAGAGGTTTGGTCGGGTTTATAGAAGAATAGGGCAGTAGGTCGGGTTAAATTACAGCCATTGGATTAGAATCAATGGATGGCTGAGCATCAGGGAGTGTTCTGTGACTAGGGACACAGAGTTCGGCCCGAACTCTGCCTCCATGGGCACAGAACATAGGACTGTTGAAAAAATGGCTAAGTGTTGGTTCAAAATGAATAAAATTTGAAAGTTTGAAAAGTGGCAGATTTTTGATGAAAAAGAATGAAATTTAGAAAGTTTTGAATTAACTAAGTTATAAATGCAATTAAACCATATAATAAACAAGGATTTATGACAACGACCATAACGATGAAACTGCCATGGGGTAGCTGTAGGGGCTGGATCCCAGCTAGCAGTAGTCCGAAGACTAGTGCACCATGTCGCTTAGGCTTTTACGTCTTGTTGTCAGAAGGACCCTTTCGGCTTGTACCTATAGCAAAGTCACCATAAAGATATATGTCATAATTGTTATTTACGCAGGCCAATTTATTTAATAACCGTTTCATCCAAAATTCCTAATTCACGACAAAGAAAGTTGAAGCGCTCTTCGGCTAGGGGTTTTGTAAAAAAATCTGCCAGCTGATGTTCAGTGTCAATAAATTCTAAATCTATAGTGTCGTGTTGTTAGTGATCACACAAAAAGTGGTGACAAATTTTAATGTGTTTCATGCGTGAGTGACATATAGAGTTCTTAGTAAGGTTGATAGCGCTAGTGTTATCACAGAATGTAGGTATGTGCATAAAAGATAAATGATAATCTTCTAGGGTTTACTTCATCCACAAAATCTGTGCACAACAACGTCCTGCAGCTATATACTCAGCTTCGGTTGTATAAAGTGCAACAGAGTTTTGTTTCTTGCTAAACCAAGAGACTAAGGCTTTGCCTAACAAATGACACGTGCCGTTTGTACTTTTACGATCGGCTTTGCAACCCGCAAAATTAGCATCCGAATAACCGATAAGGTCAAAGGATGTGGTTTTGGGATACCACAAACTGACTGTAATAGTACCCTTAAGGTATCGAAAGATACGCTTGACGGTGGACATGTATGATTCCTTAGGACTAGCCTGATATCTAGCACATAGACAAACACTAAACATGATATCAGGGCGACTAGCAGTTAGGTAAAGTAAACTACCAATCATACCTTGATACTTACGTTGATCAACAGGTTTGCCGCTTTCATCGGGTTCCAGTTTGGTTGTAGTAGCCATTGGAGTACCAATTGGTTTGACGTTGTCAAGGTCAAACTTTTTCAGCATATCCTTTGTATACTTGGACTGGTTGATAAAAGTACCTTGCGAAGTTTATTTGACTTGCAATCCAAGGAAGTAGTTGAGCTCCCCCATCATGCTCATCTCAAATTTGTTCTGCATACACTTAGCGAAATCTTGGCAGAAATTTTCATTAGTAGAACCGAATATTATGTCATCAACATAAATTTGAACTAAAAGAATGGTGTCTTGAAATTTTTTGATAAAAAGTGTAGTATCAATTTTCCCTTTTGAAAAACTTTTATCTAGTAAGAAATTGCTTAGGTGTTCATACCAAGCTCTGGGAGCTTGTTTGAGTCCATAGAGCGCTTTCTTGAGCTTGAAAACGTGGTCGGAAAATTTATGATTTTCAAAACCAGGGGATTGTCTTACAAAGTCTTCCTCTTTAATAAAACCATTCAGAAAAGCACTTTTCACATCCATTTGAAAAAGTTTAAAATTTTGAAAATTTGCAAAGGCACAAAGCATCCGAATAGATTCAAGTCTTGCAACTGGAGCATACGTCTCATCGTAGTCGATACCTTCCTCTTGGTTGTATCCTTGAGCTACTAGACAAGCTTTATTGCGAGTGACTGTACCATCTTCATTTACTTTGTTACGAAAAACCCATTTAGTACCAATAATCGAATGGTTAGCTGGTTTAGGAACAAGTTCCCAGACATGGCTTCTTTTGAATTGGTTGAGTTCTTCTTGCATAGCGGAAATCTAAAATTCATCATTAAAAGCTTCCAAAACATTTTTAGGCTCAATTTGCGAAATAAAAGCAGTGCTAGCAATAGAATTTCTTTCTTAAAGATGATCGAGTACTTACTCCGCATGATACCTCACATATTACCAAGTTTTCTGAATGTGACGGTTTGAACTCGAACTTCTTCGGTAAGTCCTCTAGAGAATTGGTTTCAGGGGTGGTATTCATCGGCGTGGAAGTTGATGGTTCATCATCATCGTCGGGGATAGCCGCTGTACTATTTTCCTCATCAAAAGTCACAGTAGTAGATTCTTCTACAATCATTAAGCGTTTGTTGAACACTCTATATCCCTTACTCTTGGCAGCATAGCCAAGAAAAATACCGTCGTCAGCTTTGGCATCAAACTTGCCTATGTTGTCTTTGGTATTTAGGATAAAACAGCGATAATCGAACACTCTAAAATAAGAGAAATTAGGAGTCCTACCAAACCAAAGCTCATAGGGTATTTTCTTCGAAATAGGTCGAATAAACACCCTATTTAAAACATGGCAAGCTGTACTGACAGCTACTGCCCAAAAATATTTCGGAAGTGAAAATTTATTCAACATGGCTCTAGCCATATCGCCAAGAGTTCTATTCTTCCGCTCCACAACACTATTTTGTTGAGGTGTTCTAGGACAAGAAAACTCATGATCAAAACCATTTGTTTCGCAAAACTTTTCAAAATCAGAATTTTCAAATTCGTCTCCATGATCACTTCGGATTCGAGTAATCATGTAGCCTTTTTCGTTTTGGACCTTTTTGGCAAAGATTTTGAAAACTGAAATAGTATCGCTTTTGTTTGTAAGAAAAAAAATCCAAGTAAATCTTGAAAAATTATCTACAATAACAAAAGCATAGAGTTTTCCACCAAGACTGGCTACTCTACTGGGACCAAATAAGTCTATGTACAGTAATTGCATGGGTCTAGTAGTACTTACAGTGTTTATGGATTTAAATAAAGATTTGGTTGCCTTATTCAGTTTACATTCGACACATACCGTGTCCTTCTTGAATATGATGTCGGGCAGACCTCTTACTAGCTTCTTTGTCGATAGCCTGGATAAAGTATCCATATTGGCTTGACCAAGACGCTGGTGCCACAAAAGTCTTTCATCCTTTGGGCGTAGAGGCATCTTCCTGTACTGTTAGTATATCTAGATAGAAAATATAAATGTTATCTTCTCTTATCCCTTCAAAAGCAATGTCTCCAGTTGACCTATCATAAATGTAGCATTTATTCTTTCTAAAGTTAATATCATGTCCATGATCAGCAAGATGACTTATGCTGAGCAGGTTATGCTTTAACTCGGTCACTAAGCAGACATCCTTTATTACAGGAGAAGAAGGATAACCAATAGTATCATTACCTATGATGTAGCCCTTTAAATTGTTACCGAAGGATACATATCCTTCCCTCTTTATCGATAGTGATACGAAAAGATTTGCGTCTCCAGTCATATGTCGCGAGCACCCACTATCGAGAATCCACTTGCTTTTAGTTAAAAAAGGAAGGTCCACCTACATCACGAGTAGATGTGACCTTTGGTATCCAAGTTCTTGTGGGTCCTGAAATGTTAGTCTTCGGTACCCATGCATATAGATTAATATCAACTAATTTCCTAATTCTATACTGTGGTGAGATATGACCATTTAATGTACAGTATATACAAGTAGCATGCCTACTTGTGTTAGGAGCAGGTTGATAGTGATGTCTATATGCAGTATGGGGATAGTTATGTGAAACAGCAGGATAGTGACTATGTGTAGCAGCAGGATAATAGTTATGACTATGTACAGTAGCAGGATAATAGTTATGAGTAGGTTGAGAATGATGTCTACGTGTATGTGGTTTACGTGCTGTATGGGAGTACGTGTACATATAAGTATGGTTACGTGCTGCATGTGGGTGACGTATTTTACTATTATGAGTGGTCTGGTGTTTTATGTGTGTTTTGTGACTGTAAAATTGGGTTTGAGGTTGAGCAACCTGTTTCCCCAATCTGATCTCTAATTTCTTAGAGACAGCATCCAGTTCATTGCACTTTGCATTCGGACCATCAATTAGCAATAGAGATCTTGTGTTTGTTCTTTTCTTCAGCAAGCTCTTTGTTGAGTGCTGAGATCTCACTTGTCTACTTCTCAATAAGTGTTTCGGTATCATGTAAGCTTAATTTTAGCTTGGATACCTGATCAGTGACTTCCATGGGTGGAGTATCTCTAACATTATCAAGTAAAGAAGAAAGATTATGAATCTCTATTTCATAGCCTTTGATTTTCTCCTTGGCATGCTTATAATTACTAATGATTTTCTTGTGATCATTTAGTAAGTCATTAAAAGCATCGCCAAGTTCATCAAATGTAAAGTCATCAAGAGTTTCGTCAGTTACCTTATCGGATGTTGCCATTAGGCAGACATTAGTAGTGTCTCGAGGAGAGTCATCTTCTTCTTCAGAATCACTAGCTTCACTTTCGTGCCAAATACTAGTATTGGCGTACTTTTGTGAAGAGGGCTTCTTGTAGGGCTTCTCATATCTGTTACCTTTATTTGCAAAGGGACAGTCCTTTCGAACATGTCCAGTCTTTTTGTAGTCGTAGCAAGTTGGTTCTTTCTCGTCGTCTTCTTGTTGTTCCTTCTTCCTTCGATTGAAACGAAGGAAATTCTTGAAGTTGTGGACTGTAAGAGCTTGATCATCATCTTCAGAGTCGTTGTCATCAGTGTCTTCAGGAACAGTTTTTCGACGATGTGCTCTTAGGGCAATTTCTTTCGTCTTTGGAACCGTCTCTTCAAAGTCTTTAAGATCGAGCTCATGCGTCATCAACTTGCCCATGAGAGTTTCCAGCGTCATGATGGTGAGATCATTTCCTTCTATTATTGTTGTGACTTTGGGATTCCAGACCTTCGGTAGTTGTCACGCCCCGATTCCGTAGAATCGTTAGTCGTCTCCCGGGCGTGATACCGTGCAAGCCTAAGTTGCGCTCGCACAAGGCATAGTCATAAGGTTATCTGAAACACAACAACAAAGAATGCGTAGAGTAAATTGAACACACATTATAGAGAAGAAAATTTAAGTTTATTGATAATGAACATCATTTTACAGACTCGATACACAGGCGCCGCGCGGGCTTTTTACAAACTGACTCCATTACAAAATGATTGTCGACGAGATAGCCATTCCATACATTTCATCCCTTGATTACAACCAGCATTACAAAAACCACCTGGGATGACGGGAAGTCGCTCCATCTGTCTTCTGACCTTCGACAGCAGAGTCTTCAAAAGGGATTGGATCCAAACTTCGACCGCACGGACGAAGCTTCAAAACACACGAGCGTAGCCTCTCTTCACGTGGCACGCTCCTCCTGATTTATCGCACCTGTAGAGAGAGCGAGGATCAGTACAATCAACATGTACTGGCGAGTGGCTACTTAATTTCCAGGCTCTCATTTGGTTCAAGAATTTAGATAAAAATTTACACAACTTGCTTTTCGTGATCTTTCTAACCATCATAGGTATTTTTCATACGAAGCATGTTGACGAAACATAAACCAAGCAAGTTACACCAGAATTTTCCTCGGCAGAGCGCGCCGTACGACATAAAAATTACCATCACCTTCCCTGTTAGTTGATAACAATTTATATCAAGTGTTTGATGTGGAGGTCACTGGCATTAACTAGCCATCTTGGACATAGCCTGGTAATACGGGACCCTTGCAACGCAAGTAGCGAGCTCCGATGCAAGTCCCCGTCTTACCGATTGCCTCTTACCCAGCTCGGCTATAACACGTTTCTTCCTAGGCCGAGTCGGTCCCGTGGCCCCGGGTTGCCGCTCGAAGAAACCATCGCCCTTGTCGACAAGTTGTCCATGACCTTGATAGGTTAACAAGGTATATTTGGGGTACCGTTGGGACTTGTTATGTAATTGATTCATTTAGTTGTTTTGCAGGCCTAAAATAATTCTATCTCTTTTCTACACAACTCATCTTTTCTCTTCTCAAACATAGGACTTGTGTTTTCCAAGCGAATCATTCAATTTCATTACCATTACCCAAGTTCTCATTTTTAAAATAGAGGGTCGAGATGAAGGAGGTCAGCCACTCACCTTGAGTTTTTGCTTGAGGCGAGAGAATTGTTGGATGCGCTAGACGTCGCCTACGCGATCACCTGAAATCGCATAAGCAACCAATTAGAACACTGTATTATGCAATAGTTTGATAGGAAATGCGAGTTCGAAATGTAAACCATGAAAACCATCGAAAACATTCACGAAAACGCATTCAGAAAACCAAAGCCAAAACCAACGCAAGCGGCATGAAAAGCAGAGCAACGGGAGGTCTCTCCCGACTCAGCCGCAGAGTCAATCCTTGAGGCGCTACCCGCTGAATATAGGAATTGGTTCCGAAGAAGCCATTCCATAACGTAGAATGGATCTTAATTCAACCGTTTCCGTTCGATCGACTCGGCCGATTCTGACTTATCGGTCCCGACCGAATCGATAGCGACAGTGTTCCTTTCTCGCGCACCCCGTGGACGGAAATAGGGCACGATGTAGGGACGGGGCACTACACCATAACCAACTAAAAATAAGTTTCGTCCTCTAAACTTAAGAACAGAACCCACCTCTATGAAAATAATGAAGGAAACTTTTCTTTCATCTCTGACTCGAGTTCCCATGTCGACTCTTCCGCCGTATGGTTCCTCCAGAGTACGTGTAGTGCCCCGTCCCGCAAAGTCAATCGGAGGAATCGAAACGCCGACGACGTTGGAACTTAGCCTTGCAACGGCTGCTCGAAGGCTCGCTCGTCCGAGGCGACTCCTCGCTAAGGTGGAGTAGTTTCGGTGAACTTGCCTCATCTTAGCCTTCACTTAATAATACACATGTTTTCAACTTGCACTGGTAGGCTAATCTAAAAGCTACGCACCAGTATAGCTAAAGGAATAATCCCGTCGGGTCGGAATGTCCTAGAATATGGAAAATGGTCCCACGGTCAACATAGAAGTCGGCTCAGCGTGCTTTCAAATGACACTCGATCCTTCGATCCCGTGGCTTGGGAGAAGGAAGTTTGCTTAAGTTGTTAAGTTGCCCCGACACTTGAATTAGCCTAAGTCTTTGGCGTCGCCTGCGTGAATGCTTGTTAAAGCATGCACGGTCCCATCGATTTATCCCAACACTCGAATAAGCCTAAGTCATAGGCGTCGCTCGCGTGAATGCTTGAAAATGCATGCACGGTCCCGTCAAGTCGCCCCGAAACTCAAATCAGCCTAAGTCATAGGCGTCGCCCGCATGAATGCTAATAAAGCATGCACGGTCCTATCCCGCAAGGCTTGGCATAGCCTTCGTACGTCCCGTAAGTTAAGTCGTCTTGCACGGCTCGTTGGCTAAGTCTAGGCACGAACTTGGTTGTTCAAGTCGACCCCGTGCATAGCACGTTCCCTCGATACGGAGCTCGGCATAGCCTTTGCTCGTCGAGTCATTGCCCGGACAAGTTAGACAAGTGTTGCGTTGGGCTATCGAAGCCCTTTCTAGCACTGTCCGCTCTATCTACGGTTGTCAAGTCGCGTAGTCCTTTGAGAACAAGGCTCGTCGTATAAGTCTATGACTTGAGCGTTAACGTCGCCTATAGAACCAGGCCTGTCTAAGGCACGAGTTACGGTCGATCTAGTAAAAAGTTTGCCACGAACAAAGAAAGTCCACGCGACTGGTTGTCGCCGAGATCGATCCCGCTACTTGGGAGTCTCGCTAATTTAGGATATGTCCCACACACGAGATCGGTCCCCTGGCTTGGGAGTCTCGCTAAGTCTTGATAGGTCCCGCACACGAGATCGGTCCCGCGGCTTGGGAGTCTCGTTAAGTCTTGATAGAAAGAAAGAATGCATGGTCATGTTAAGGAAGAAACTGGATAGACTGGATAGATCGAGTATGCATGGTCATTGGGCAACTTGTCGACAAGGTGTAGTCTTCTCGAATGATTACCGGGGCGCCGGAATCATTCGGCCCGGGGGAAGCGAGTGTGGCTCAAAGTAGGATGCTGGATGACCGCATGGGAGAGTTCCACCCCACCGGGCTAGCTACCCGTGTTGGTACGGGTGGATATCCCACGAGCCAGTCCAAGATAGCTTGAAATTGCTAGTGACCACTCATTTAGATGTATCGGCAATAGCGGCACACCGCGTATATGCCTTTGGATTGAGTCTAGAGCTTGAATGCTTGTCTAGTCGAGAACACAATGTCTGGGCCTAAGATTGGGCTGCAGCATAGGCACCGTGCTTGGCACGATAGATGGCGTCGGAATGTTCATGAAAGTGATACTATGGTCCACAAGTCTTGTCTAAGTTGGTTCATGAGTCAAATAGAAAGGCCGCAAGGTGGCAGCATGGTAAGTCTTGATAAGTTGCGAGGCGCGGCCTCAATCTTGAAACACGGACAAAGTCTAAGCAAAGTCTAGAGTATGGCACGACATGCACGAGTCATTCCCCCTTGACGTCGCTAGCTCGAGAATTGGTTTAGTAGGCTTGAGTTTAAGTCCAAAGTCTTGGCACGGCCGAGTGCGCATAAGTTGCCCCTCGGCGAAGCACTGTCCCGAACATGTTAAGTTACGAATAGAATACGGCGCGACCCTGCCGTCCCGAGTTCAAGTTTGGTCAAGTATCTAAGCGATGAGGCACTCCCTCGATCGAAACACACGTTGGCATTATAGCACGACCTCGTTGTTGCACGACCTGGTCGTTGCATCGTTAAGTATAGACCGAGACGTCTTGTTTAAAATGCATCCTAAGGCAAGACTAGAAAGACAATTGAAAGGGTTTAAGCTGCACAAAGTAAATGAAACGTGTCGGTTATGTATGGGTGGGCGAGAAGCTCACTCCACCAGTACAGTGGTACTGACACCTACACAGTGTTCATGTGCAGGAACAGGTAGAAGCTCGTGGCGCGGAGCTCGCTTGGATGCGTCGAGGCACGGAGTTCCTTGGCGATTTGAAGCGTGCGGCCGTGTTGATTGAAGACTTATACAGGACATAATGTATGGACATCGCCTTCCGAAGCTTCCGCTGGCTCAAGCAATTGTATCGAGAGATGAGAGAGAGCAGAGTGACTTGTAAATGAGAGAAAAGTGAGCACGAGAGACTTGTAATTTGGCCTTGCGACCACAAATGTAATATTGTATTCAATATCAATAAAAAGAGCTTTGATTGAATGACTTGTGTTCATGTGTTCTTCTTTAGATTCCGCTGCAATGTATTCAATCTTTCTGCTTGGGACTTCTGTGCGACGACCCCGTCGCCGCCGATGTAATCGGTCGTTATGGAACTGCCTTGCACGAGCGCAATCTAGGCTCGTGCGGCATCACGCCTTAGCGAGGACGATTGCTCCTACGGGAGCGGGGTGTGACATAATGGTATCAGAGCACGGCTTTACGTCCTTGGACTTCCCGTCGAAATTCTCAGTTTTGAAAGCTCGTCGTTGATAAAGAAGTGCGCGCTCTCTCTCGAATGTCCCTCGGCATGTCCATACAATAAGTCTAAATATTTTCGAAAGCTCGTACATGCGTTCGCTTGAACGCATCGATAGGCCATTGCTGGACTCATTGGTAGGCCTTTGTGCCAAACGGTGTCAACTTGTCTTGGATGAAAATGCATGCTAAAGTTAACAAGTCGTGCGTGTGCCCGAATAGTCCTACGTCGACCTTAGAAGTCGCGTGCATGCCTAACTAGTCCAACGTTGACCTTAGCATGTGAGCATGCAAACTCGAATAATAGTCCGTACGGGATAGCTATGCACGCGGCCTTTTGGCTAAGTTGTGCCGCGTGTCGCGCACCTCGACCTTTTGGTGCAAACGAATTGCGAGTGATATCAATTACCGCTCGGTCGGGAACGAGCTACACTTAGAGTGTCTATCGATAGGAACACTATCGAGTAAACGCTTAGGCGTACACGGAGGATTGCCTTGGATTTCGAGGAAATAGTGCAATCGACCTAGTACGTCGATACGACGTAAGCGATTACACAAGGTATTCGTCGAACGAATCCGAAGGATGTCTTAGCAAATGATGCGAACGTGATTGTAGACTAGATCGTATGGCTCGAATCCGAGTGGTGTATGGATTTTCTTAGAAATCATTCGAGCAAGATTGAGGATTACGAGTAACGGCGAGTATGTCGGCGAGGCGATGCAATCGCGCAAAGCCCTAGAACGCGTCACGTTTAGTTGACCGTGACTTCGTGTGTCCCGAATGAGATGTCGTTCGGACAACTTGCGAATAGGCAACGTGAGTTAGAAAACGATATCGAAATGATTCGAAACGATGAATGAAAATGAATGGTCTTGATCGAGGAAACTTAGAGGATCGCGCATACGATATCGGATTGATGCAAATGAAATGAGACTTGAGTTTTGAACAACGATCTTGAAACGAGCTTGAGGAAGAGCGACTAAACTTGATCTTGAATATCGAAGAATGGTGGAATATCCAACTCGGACGACAGCATCAACGCACGACTCGGAATTGGTTGCAAAGGAAGATCGTCAGGTTACGCATATCGTCGATGGTATTGAGGCGTATCAGAGATCGATATGCGATAACTCGGGGGTACTCTGACTCGGCGAATGACGATCGTGCAAATGTTATTGTCCGACGGATGCTATACTCGGGATATTGAAATGCGTCGAAGAAAAGATTAAACTCGGTTCGAGGATTTTCTAGTTGAATGAATGACGGTCGGACTATCGGACTTGGATTGGATGAAAAAAATGAAAATGGTTGGATTTGCTTCGTCGATAACCACAACTTCGACATTCTTGCCTTATGCGAGCGCAACCCCAGCCTCGTACATGCATCGCGCCGATTAGGGCGATCACTCCGCGTGAGCGCTTGTATGGTGATTCATACAGCGGGAGTGATTGAACTTGGATGGCGTGGCAATCTGATTGCTTCGACTTGTGGTTTGACGCGGAGGTGACTCGAGAATGAATTTGGGTGCTTGAAGGATTGAACTTGAGGATTGTGTAGGTCTAATCTGCGTATCGAAAATGAGTTACTCTAAACTCAAACAAGAGTTACACCCCGATGAGAATGATCATTCCGCGGGTGCGTTGTATGGTGATTCGTGAACCACCACGGATAATCGGACTCGCGTGAGATTGGAGCATAACGTATTGTCGAGATAGACGACCTCGTGATCGAATACATGAATTGGTTAGAATTGGTGATTTGAATGAATTCGAATAAGCGCAACGAATGCATTGATGCGAATAGGTGATCGTGCTCGATGTTTAGAAATCTGAGTGACGCGAGCTTGGGTTGAAAACCCTGTGCTATCAACTTTGGTTTGACCCTAGGATTGGAGTCAGTGTTGGCATTATTGTTGGGAAACTATAATTCCAATCCTGACATTGACTTAGCCTCGAAAAGAAATGGCCTAGCGGTTAGGCGAGACGCCCTGTTTCAAGTGTTAGCTATCGAAATGATTGATCTTGAGGATTAGCATGGATGGATAGCGTGAATCACGAACGTAGGTGTCACGACCCGCACCCACTGTGAGGGTACGAGAACGTAACAATGCCCAGCCTACGCCGCAGTGTCGGCGGTAGAACGCTGTCCTAGGTCAATCATCTAACAATATAAAGGTACCTGTACAGTATATACACTCCGAATGGAGGTGACATAACGATATACAGTCTCAATCACATCTAAGGCAGAATAATAAAAATAAAAGATAGATAGATAATGGAATAAAAAGATCCACAGGATACAATCAGAGAGAGAGACTAAGTGTCTGCTGCCATACAAAACAGAACATCTAACTCAAATACAAGTCTCTAATACTGAAAATGAAAGAATATATACAATCAGATCTCAGAAGACAGAAATAGTAAAACCTAGACTAGGGAGCCTCAGTCTCTAAGCTAGTGGATCAGGCTGGAAATCTGGGTCACACATGTCATCTACAGCTGTCCCATAGTAGGTGTCTATGCAGGCCTCCTCCTCATCCTCTGTAATATTTTCAACAGGTCCAGTCAGGACGGGAGCGAGCACAAAACATCTCACGCAGTTCATATCGAGTTAGGAAATATAAAGCATGCAATAGAGTAAAGTACATGAAACGCTGAAAGAAGAAGATATATAAAAAACAGTAGAGATTTGATAACATGAAATATCTAAATACGATAAGTAAGAACTGTAAGGAACATGTGATTTTAGAGTACAATCTGGTTATGTAAACGGGCTAGGAAAATGCAATGGTAACTCCATTGTACGTGGGTGTACAATAGACATATACAATAGTTATACAATATTGTACAATAGGATTTGAGTACATAACCAATTCTACTCCCCCTCCCCAATCAATACACAAGGATCTACTCCAGTTACGTTATCTTATACAATAGTGTACAATGTTATACAATGGATGTACAATGTTATACAATAATGTACAATGGTCTATCCCTGGGGCTCATGTGATAATGAGAGTACAATATGTACAATGAGTATACAAGGATATGAGTATTCAATAAATACAATATGGAAGTGAAACGCACGTCACAATATGTATTTAGTGAATACAAGGAGATAACATCTCAAAAGAAGATCCATATAGTACCAATCCGTGATAACAGTCGTGTCAGCATCAAGTACAGTAATCTAGAGCAAGAATGTAAATCCATACAAGTATGAAACGGTCAGAGAATGTACTCGCCTGATATCCTGAGTGTCTGAAGAGAATATACTGTCCGAGGAGTGGTATCTATCTCCTATAGAACAGTACAAGTCACAACAAGTCTAAAATGATAAAATGAAGCTCTACTATGCACTCTACATAAAACTAGGTCAAACTAGGCCAAAGTCAACTATTGGTCAACTCTGGTCAACCCTGGAAGTCAAACTAGGTCAACTATGGTCCAACTAGGTCTAACAAGTCTAAACTAGTCTAACTAGTCCATTCTAGGTCTAACAAAACTACACAAGTCAAACTTAGGCTCACTAGCTAAGCAAACACAACCATAGGCTAAAAGACTAGGCCATAGGCCAAGGCAATACCATGCCTAAGACCAATCATAAATCATAATCACAAGACAAAATTACCTATAACAAAATATCACACATATTGATATGGCTATGCTATATAACATAGCCTACACAACTATAGTATAGAATATACATATTAGTATATAGGCTCCTCATAAATACCACACATATACAATATCACATATACATATAGGCTCTTTCCTATAGGTTTAGAAATATGAACTCACACACACAAAATATATGTATATAGGCTCACTGACACACACACAAATACCTATATACTCATACATATATAAACACAGGCTCACAATGGTTTTGGTTCGCTCTATACCCAAATCTATACTCACACTCACACTCTTATACAAGGCCACAACACACACTAATCCCACTCACCCATAGGGACTGAATGTGGCATGCTTTGGGCTGCTACAAGGCTGAAATGGGACTATCCATGACAGGTTTTAGGGGACTATGGGGACTGGATGTTGAGCTAAAGGGGACTGGATGTTGGCCCTGCTACTGCTACTGTTTGAGCTGCTGTTGCAGCAGGTAGTCCCCTCCCCCTTATCAAGACCACCCACACACTCCACTCTCTCTATAAATCCTCATAAGCATATAGGTAAACTTCCTAGGATATCTAGATGAGATAACTCTCAAACCAATCATAACCCAAACTCAGGTTTCACCCCTTATCAATCTCAGATGTCAACCAAGCTAGGTGACAGCCACAACATAAACATGTTTTTAATATCAAATTAGGAAGGAGAGAAAGGATAACAAGCATCAATTAAATTCAGGTTTACATATAAAATCAAATGGCAGTTTCCCCTTCATTCCTATTCTCAGTTATTGAAGAAAACCCAAAACAGTACAAATACTCAATAAATCTCAGGTTGAAAACTGAGGTTCAAACTCAGGTTTCAACATAAATAGACAAAAGGAGAAATCAACTCATGGGTTTCTATTGAACCCCAAATCAGCCCACAGTTCAATCAATTAGGGGAAACTGAAAACAACATTCTAACCAAGTTAATACCATATAGGTGAATCAAGGGAATGAGACAGTGAAGTGACAGTTAAGGGAACTAGATTGGGGTTGCTATGGACATGTGAGGCTGTCATTGCAAGTTTAGGGGCATATCTAAGACTGAGATGAACTGAAACTGAGGGTGTGAGTGAATATGAGTGACAGAAATCACATGTGTCTGTGTGGGTGAACACTGTGTTGGACTGAACAGAAAAAAAGAACAAAAGCACAGCAAATGTAGATGAAGGGAAAATCAAAACAAATCAAAACTGAAAACTAAACTAAATCTCTGAAAGCTACATTCCAGTTTTCTTAAAATCCTCCTCTTGATTCCCACACACCACCAAATCACCCAAAAATCAGGGAAACACATTTAGGGACTCAAAACCAAAATTTAGTAGTATTAAATAGATTAAAACAGGTGACAAAGTCCATGTTTGAAAACTGAGATTTTTAGGAAAAAGATACACTGTATCAGAAATTTGGGAAATGAGGATTGATCAATCAAAATCAAATTAAATGATGAACTATTGGTTGGTAACACATAAACATATTGCACTCGTGCTAAGTGATGTGTTTGTGTCCACAAAAGTGGACACAAACGTGTCCAATCAATAAAAAATCCAAAACAGCAACACAGGACACAGTATTCAGAAATCAGCGTGCACGTGTTCTCCTCGATCGTGTGCATGACACAAAGCGACACGACCCACGAGATTGTGTCTACGTGTTCATCTAGGCTAGGTCTAGAGATAGGACACCCTGTCTCGTGTCCTCGTCGCGTATACGCGGCACGAGATGCGCGTGTCAGCGCTCAAGTAACAGTCGACTGAAACAGTGCACGAATCAGTGCACGTGTTCGTGCGTGTCCGACACGACACGTAGGGCCCTGAAACTTGGGGAGCCCCGTGTCAGTATCGGCCCCATGCTGTGTGTCAAATCCCAAGTGTCGGGCTGGCGTGTCCGTGTCGCAATCATGCCCGAGTGGCAGGGCACGCACAGTCCATGCGCGCGCGTGTGCACGACCGCGTGTCACGTATCCAAAACAGCTCGTCACGACACCAAATTGATACGAAACCAACAGGAACATGTAAGCAACACCTAATTACGGTTTTCCATTCAAAAATATTGCATGAATAAAATCGAAATGCCCTCAGTGGCATTTCGACAAACACCTATACTACAGTCATGATACGTGTCCAAATGGACACGAAACTTAGGATACCCGACACAAAACCTATACTGATGCTTAGGGGACTCCTAGGGCTCCCTAATGATGAAGACAAAACGAATTTTCATGGAGGGATGAGGAATTTACCTAAGCTTGAACCTTCAAGAAAAATCCCTATTCAAAGGCTCTCCTCTTGATGTCCCAATCCACCAATATCACCATAAACTGAAATGGATTATTAATGACAGCAAGAATAGATAGATTAGGATCTAATAGAAAAGATTTGAATGGAAAAGGAAGAGGAATGGAATTTTAGGGATTTATTGAATAGGAACAAACCTTTCCTTCTAGACTTGAGCTTTCCTAAGAAAGAGGCAACCCTAAACTAAGAGAGTATTTATAGGGTGGTGTTCCCAAGGAGGATATGGTGGCTGGCCACTTAGCCTAGGGCTTAGGGTTTTGAAACTTGTCTTGGGCTTTGGGCCTAGTCATTAAACAAATGACTTAAAAGTCACAAGTCATGGCTTGTGGTCAAATCTTTCTATTCAAAACTCAATATCCTTAATTGTTTCCACTAACTAGAGTATGGTTGACCTAACTTAACCTAGGATCTCATATCTAGTCAAGTCCAACTTAACTAGGGTTAGGTCACAAAGTCAAAGCTAGTCAAAGTCAACCTAGTCAACCTTCAATCAAACAATTCCAAAATAAATTCTAAAAATTCCCAAAAATTCCAATAAATCCTAAAATGACCAAAATATCCTCTAGGCTAAAATGTACTAATCAAACATCCTAATCACAATGACTAGGCTCTATGTCAACAGTCTAAGGCTACACTAGTCAATGCACCAAAATCATAAGTCATGATTTAAATAGTTTAAAAATGATTAAAAATTACCAAAAATTATATTATTAAATAAATATCATAATTAAATAAATTAAAATACAAAATTTCAAAATTACCCTCATTTTAGAAAACTGGGTGTTACAGTAGGAAACCCTGCTCACGAGACTAGGCTGACATACATATATTTCAGGGGCGCCTGGGTATGTGCACGAGGCGACTCGAGTGAGAATGACAAATTCTCTATCATGCGGCTTGGCTGAATGCATGTATTTTGGGGACGCTTGGAATGCGTGCATGATCCAGCCAAGTTATACAATGAGTTCAAGCAAGACTTAAAAAGGGGAGAGTGCCGAGATCTTGGAATCGTGTTAAAGGAAAGATTGATTGTAGTACGAGCGTGGCTCAGAATTGAGGAAAAGCGTAGGCGTATCTCGCTCGACTGTTAAGTCCCGTGTTTAGGCTCGATTAATCTTGGCCATAGAAATGGTAGGATGGCTTGCCTTCAGGAAAGTCTCGAGGACGAGACTTGTTCTGAGTGGTGTATGTTGTAGTGCCCCATCCCACAAAGTCAATCGGAGGAATCGAAACGCCGACGACGTTGGAACTTAGCCTTGCAACGGCTGCTCGAAGGCTCGCTCGTCCGAGGCGACTCCTCGCTAAGGTGGGGTAGTTTCGGTGAACTTGTCTCATCTTAGCCTTCACTTAATAATACGCATGTTTTTAACTTGCACTGGTAGGCTAATCTAAAAGCTACGCACCAATATAGCTAAAGGAATAATCCCGTCGGGTCGGAATGTCCTAGAATATGGAAAATGGTCCTACGGTCAACATAGAAGTCGGCTCAGCGTGCTTTCAAATGACACTCGATCCTTCGATCCCATGGCTTGGGAGAAGGAAGTTGGCTTAAGTTGTTAAGTTGTCCCGACACTTGAATTAGCCTAAGTCTTAGGCGTCGCCTGCGTGAATGCTTGTTAAAGCATGTACGGTCCCGTCGATTTGTCCCAATACTCGAATAAGCCTAAGTCATAGGCGTCGCTCGCGTGAATGCTTGAAAATGCATGCACGGTCCCGTCAAGTCGCCCCGAAACTCAAATCAGCCTAAGTCATAGGCGTCGCCCGCATGAATGCTAATAAAGCATGCACGGTCCTATCCCGCAAGGCTTGGCATAGCCTTCGTACGTCCCGTAAGTTAAGTCGTCTTGCACGGCTCGTTGGCTAAGTCTAGGCACGAACTTGGTTGTTCAAGTCGACCCCGTGCATAGCACGTTCCCTCGATACGGAGCTCGGCATAGCCTTTGCTCGTCGAGTCATTGCCCGGACAAGTTAGACAAGTGTTGCGTTGGGCTATCGAAGCCTTTTCTAGCACTGTCCGCTCTATCTGCGGTTGTCAAGTCGCGTAGTCCCTTGAGAACAAGGCTCGTCGTATAAGTCTATGACTTGAGCGTTAACGTCGCCTATAGAACCAGGCCTGTCTAAGGCACGAGTTACGGTCGATCTAGTGAAAAGCTTGCCACGAACAAAGAAAGTCCACGCGACTGGTTGTCGCCGAGATCGATCCCGCTACTTAGGAGTCTCGCTAATTCAGGATATATCCCACACCCGAGATTGGTCCCCTGGCTTGGGAGTCTCGCTAAGTCTTGATAGGTCCCGCACACGAGATCGGTCCCGCGGCTTGGGAGTCTCGTTAAGTCTTGATAGAAAGAAAGAATGCATGGTCATGTTAAGGAAGAAACTGGATAGACAGGATAGATCGAGTATGCATGGTCATTGGGCAACTTGTCGACAAGGTGTAGTCTTCTCGAATGATTACCGGGGCGTCGAAATCATTCGGCCCGGGGGAAGCGAGTGTGGCTCAAAGTAGGATGCTGGATGACCGCATGGGAGAGTTCCACCCCACCGGGCTAGCTACCCGTGTTGGTACAGGTGGATATCCTACGAGCCAGTCCAAGATAGCTTGAAATTGCTAGTGACCACTCATGTAGATGTGTCGGCAATAGCGGCACACCGCGTGTATGCCTTTGGATTGAGTCTAGAGCATGAATGCTTGTCTAGTCGGGAACACAATGTTTGGGCCTAAGATTGGGCTGCAGCATAGGCACCATGTTTGGCACGATAGATAGCGTCGGAATATTCATGAAAGTGATACTATGGTCCACAAGTCTTCTAAGTTGGTTCATGAGTCGAATAGAAAGGCCGTAAGGCGGCAGCATGGTAAGTCTTGATAAGTTGCGAGGCGCGGCCTCAATCTTGAAGCACGGACAAAGTCTAAGCAAAGTCTAGAGTATGGCACGACCTGCACGAGTCGTTCCCCCTTGACGTCGCTAGCTCGAGAATTGGTTTAGTAGGCTTGAGTTTAAGTCCAAAGTCTTGGCACGGCCGAGTGCGTATAAGTTGTCCCTCGGCGAAGCACTGTCCCGAACATGTTAAGTTACGAATAGAATACGGCGCGACCCTGCCGTCCCGAGTTCAAGTTTGGTCAAGTATCTAAGCGATGAGGCACTGCCTCGATCGAAACACACGTTGGCATTATAGCACGACCTCGTTGTTGCACGACCTGGTCGTTGCATCGTTAAGTATAGACCGAGACGTCTTGTTTAAAATGCATCCTAAGGCAATACTAGAAAGACAATTGAAAGGGTTTAAGCTGCACAAAGTAAATGAAACGTGTCGGTTATGTATGGGTGGGCGAGAAGATCACTCCACCAGTACAGTGGTACTGACACCCACACAGTGTTCATGTGCAGGCACAGGTAGAAGCTCGTGGCGCGGAGCTCGCTTGGATGCGTCGAGGCACGGAGTTCCTTGGCGATTTGAAGCGTGCGGCCGTGTTGATTGAAGACTTATACAGGACACAATGTATGGACATCGCCTTCCTAAGCTTCCGCTGGCTCAAGCAATTGTATCGAGAGATGAGAGAGAGCAGAGTGACTTGTAAATGAGAAAAAAGTGAGCACGAGAGACTTGTAATTTGGCCTTACGCCCACAAATATAATCTTGTATTCAATATCAATAAAAAGAGCTTTGATTGAATGACTTGTGTTCATGTGTTCTTCTTTAAATTCCGCTGTAATGTATTCAATCTTTCTGCTTGGGACTTCTGTACGACGACCCCGTCGCCGCCGATGTAATCGGTCGTTGTGGAACTGCCTTGCACGAGCGCAATCTAGGCTCGTGCGGTATCACGCCTTAGCGAGGACGATTGCTCCTACGGGAGCGGGGCATGACAGTATATGAACAAGAGAGATCACTCGACTTTACAGCAGCTTATCCTTGCGTTCTAGGATTTAAACTGGCTCTTCAACGTAGGATAAGTCGGACTTTAGCTCCAGCTGGCCAAAATCTACCACGTGGCTAGGGTCGTGCACATACTTCCGTACCTGAGAGACGTGGAAGACATTGTGCACACCTTCGAGCGCCGGCGACAGGGCAATTTTATAGGCCACTGGGGCGGCCCGTTCGAGTACTTCAAACGGCCCAACGAATCTCGGACTCAGCTTTCCCTTCGCGCCGAACCGAGTAACTCCTCGCATGGGCGACACCTTCAGGAACACGTGATCGCCCACCTGGAACTCAAGTGGTCTTCGATGGGTGTCGACGTAGCTCTTTTACCGACTCTGTGCAATCTTCAGTCTTTCCCGAATTAACTTGACCTTTTCCACAGTCTGTTCCACCAGCTCCGGGCCGAGTATGTGCCGTTCCCCGACTTCATCCCAGCAAATGGGCGATCTGCACTTCCGGTCGTACAAAGCTTCATACGACGCCATTTGGATGCTGGATTGGTAGCTATTGTTGTATACAAATTTTGCCAGCGGTAGGTGGACGTCCCAGCTTGATTTAAAGTCAATTGCGCAGAGTCGTAGCATGTCTTCGAGAATCTGATTAACGCGCTCTGTTTGGCCGTCGGTTTGAGGATGGTAAGTTGAGTTGAACTGCAACTTGGTACCCAGCGCCGACTGAAGGCTACTCCAGAATTATGACATGAACCGTGAATCCCGATCAGAGACGATGGATACTGGAACTCCGTACAGCCGTACTATCTCGTCAAGATAAATCTGCACCAGGCGATCAACGCTCCAAGTAACTTTGATGGCGATAAAGTGTGTAGAAGCATGAAAAAGAAGAGAAAAATGATCCATGCGGCCAAGGAGCCGCATGCGGCTCAGGAGTCCCATGCGGCTCAAACACATAGGCAGCTCGAGTGGAGTCCATGCGGCCCGCAAAGGGAAGCCACGTGTCTTTTCAGAATGGCTGTACCCAGCGTCATTCAAACACAATTAATGCTCTGACGGCTGACAGCTGATAGCTGACAGCCCTGACGTAAAGTAGTCATAATGACTGACACAAGAGCACTATCTTCCTAGGAAACTGGAGAAAATCTTTACAGCTTCGAGGCAAGTTTATGCGGCCAGACTAGACGAGTTCATGCGGCCAGTACAGAGAAACTATGCGGTTCAATCATGAAGGTCCCCCATGCGGCTCGGCCATAAAAGAAATCCATGCGGCTCGGCCATGAAGACTCTCATACAGCTCGGCCATGAAGACCCCCATGCGGCTCGGTCTTGAACATATTCATGCGGCTCGGTCATGACAACCTTCATGCGGTTCGAGTATAGAGACTATTCATGCGGCTCGGTCATGAAATCTTTCATGCGGCTCGGTCATGACGACCTTCATGCGGCTATGATATGAACGCTCCTCATGCGGCTCAACAATGATGACAGGATACGTGTCCTAAAGATAATCAAATTTTGGGTCAGATCCCAATGATTTGGGACACGTGGCAAGAGAATGAATTAAATTAATTCATTTAGATTTACGGATATCAGCAAATCATCATGATAGGGATTTATTGCAATCAACATTAATGACTGACATGATTTGGCATAATCCTCATTAATGGCCCAGATCCTTCACGCTCAAGATTAATGGTCCAGATTGATCATTTACCAGGCCGCCACCACTTTGAGAATGGGCAATCATTGCAAACCCTAATGAGGCTCCCCACTATTATAAATAGCAGGGTGCCATTCCCTTGCAAAAGAGACGCACATACAGAGAGACGCTCCCCCAATAATCAAAGAGAAAAATACACAGAGATCAATCCAGAGAGAGAGAAGCCAGAAGAGTAATACGAGGAGAGCAAGAAGAGCATTTTTTCGTCAACGCCAAGCATCTCGTCACAGGAGCCAAGGCTACGTCCGATCGTCCAAGGAGTAAGGCAGAGCTGCCGTCGCTTTTCCGAGCCTCTATCGTCACCCTCCAGAATCAAAAATAAACAATTGTACTTAGATTGCTGTACCTAGGTTTTCGTCCCTAGGCTTTCTTTGTACAAGCGAGTTTGTAACGTGAAGTAAAAGTCCAGTCCTCCCATAAAACTGTTCTGCTCTTTTATATTTCATGGCAAACACGATGGCGACTCTGCTGGGGATAAACTTCTCTACGGCTGAGGAGTTGGTGACGCAATCGGATGCAGCCAAGCTTGGCTCCACGCAACAGAAGATGGTCGCCCGGTTCGACCAACAGGCGTTCGAAGAAATGCTCTCCGACAAGAGCGCTGGCCCGGTCCAGAAGCGAGCCCGCACAAAGAAGGCCCACAAGGAGTGGAGACCCCGATCATTTGTTCCTACTGAAGCTCTTGCAGAGATACCCTCTGTCGCTCAAAACGGCGGAGAAGACTCTCATGTGGCCCCACTTCAGACCATAGACGACTCTGCTGTCCCCAAGTCCGGCAGAAGAAAACATTATGATGCTGGACTTACAGGGGCAAAGAGGAACTCTATGCGATCCGAGCCGCATAAGGGTTCTAGCCGCATGGAGAAAGCCTATGTGGTTACATCCGCCAGCCGCAGGAAAAAAACTCACGCGACCACATCTGTCAGCCGCATAGCTTATGCGGCTACAGTTGCCAACCGCATGGACGAAGCTTATGCGGTTACTGAAGTCAATCACTTGCAGAAAACCCATGCGGCCATAATTGCCAACCGTATGCGGCCAGCCTGTACGGTCGTGACTCCTAGTCGCACAAGAACAACTCATCCGTCTGCTAAAGACAGCCGCATGCAGACAGCCTGCACGGCTTCCAATCCTAGCTGCATAGCGTCTGTTCCACGCTTCTCTATATCGGTCTTCGACCGTCTCTCATGCGGTCCTGACCCTGATGGTTCTCTGGATGATAAGCCAGACTCTGTGGTATCCAACTTGGACTCTTCCTATTACTCACCCGTAAGTGCTAAAAGGAAAAAGTCTAGGGCAGCGCGGGCTCACCAAGCCCAGTCAGCTGCCCCAACCTCTGACTATCGGAGCGTCCCGTTGATTATCACGCGTGCCTCTAATGGAAAGTTGTATAAAGCTACTCGTACCATGTCCCTTGCGGCCAATGGGCGGGATAGTCATCAAGCATCTCCCAATAACGAACGAAGGCAAGTATACGAGCTACTTTCGAATCAGGGAGCAGACGGGAGGCCTACATACTCGCGTGCCCGAAATTCCCGAGCCAGCAAAGTAAGTGACTTGCGTGAGGCCATCCTCCACAAACGCAAGGAAAGAGAAAATGCATCGGGGTGCCAAGAGTCCTCCCACGGACGTCACTGCACCCAAGTTATCGTCAACTGCTGCTGCAATAGCACGATAATGTAAGAAGACCGACAGTCTGTCTTTCAAAGACTGCGACAGCCATCTTCAGAAGACGAGGCACTACCCATCGTCTCCTGCAACTCTGCTCGGAAAGTCCCCGCTGATGGAAGGGGAAAGAAGACGAATGTTCCCAGCCCGAAGATCTCAACCACTGCGACTAAAAGACTGTCGTCTTAGCGGGTACCCACCACCGGAGTTTTCTAAGGTACTCGTTCTAAGACGAAATCTGCTACATTGGGGGATTCGTCGTCCATAACGCAGGGGGTTGCTTGGGCTGGGGGTAGCACCCCTCCGAGCTTCCACAGCAACCCAATATTCCAAGAAGACGAGCCGGGGGAGACAACTCTCCCATAGGATGTAGCAAATCTCGACGTCCCCGAGGACGCCCACAACTCCCATGACGAGGCAAACTCAGAGACTGGGGGTACTGTTCCTTCCGAATCTGAATCAAAAGGGAATATACCCACATACCCCGATGACTTCTCACTATAGGGGTACGATTCGGAGGGCGCTTCCTCCACCGCTCCGTCTATCTCTCCTCATGTGAAGACGGTATTCATGACGGACAGCAACCAAGGTGGTTCCAGTGATCGCCAGCGCATCGACAGTCTTGAAGCCATATTGCTTGCTTTGGTCAAGTCTGTAGACGAGATTAAAGTGGCCTTTCCAACTCTGCAAGGAGGGACGCCTGGCCAAACAAGCGTGGGTCCCGCGGTCAATGCGGACTCGAATTCAGTGGCACCGAACTCGGGCAACAATCCTCCGAAAACAACGGCCCCCACAGCCGTGGACGAAGCACGCGAAGCGAGAAGAGAGGTCCAGGAGCTCCGAGCCATGTTCCACGCTCGACAAAACTCTCAAGACCTCAGAATACGGCAACCGTACCCTGCTGCATGGAGGGATGTTCTATTCCTACCAAGATATAAGCCGTCCAATATCAATCCTTATGATGGCAAGACCTCGACAAGTCGGTACATCACTTACTTCGAGGTCACCACCGACCATCTGCCCCATGACGATGCCATTCTCACACGATTATTCATCGGAACATTGGAAGGAGTCGCCTTCGACTGGTATCGCAACCTGCCGGACAACTGCATCCACTCCTTCGCCGGCTTCAAGCGCATGTTCTTGGAGAGATTCTACGAAGTAGGGCAGGACATCACCATGTCCACCCTCATGGACGTCGTCCAAGGGGAGAAAGAGCTGACAAGGAACTATATCGAGCGGTTCCGACAAACCGCCATGAAGCTGCCCTCTGGAAATCCAGATTCCTCCTTGATTGAAATTTGCCAAAAGAGACTCCTCCCAACAATCAGTCTCTGGATAGGCAAAAGACAATTCAAGGACTGGAAGACGTTCATCATCAGCGCCACAAGCGCCGAAGAACGATTGAAGAAGGCTCGCCAACTGGGATTGTACAACTCGGACGGAGAGAACAAGGGCAAGCGTCCCAACAATAATAATGGGGGTAGCCCCTCCAACAAACGGGACGGCAGGGGAAAGCAGGCTATGGTGACCGACACGGCACAGAAACCTGAGCTAAAGCCAGCAGACAAACAATGGCCGTAAATCACTTACTCCTTCGAAGACGGTCACGTCAAGCCCATCTTGGACATGCTCATACAAGGAGACAGAATTCAGCTTCCTCCACTAAGACGGGAATCACGGCCGACAGAGATGGAGAACCCAAAGTACTACTATTATCATCGCTACGTCCATCATGCTACACACGACTGCTACCAGCTGAAACGGTACATCCAAAATCTCATCGATTCGAACGCTTTGGCCATCGATTTCGAAGAGGTAACGGTGGCAGCCAATATGGTGTCGGTACAATTCGGCAGCTTTCCTCCGACGGAAACTCAAGACGGGGTGGTCCCCATCCCTATGGCGACAATAGAGATTGCCAATCTTCCACCTCCCCGAGATCAGGCTGCTGGTCTAGTGTCCTTCACCACATCACGAGGGGAGATCATGTGGATCCATCCAGACTTGGTACCGGAAGTGACTCGGCCCACATCGTCTTCTATCTGCAAGAAGAAGAATGGAAAAATCAGATCCTGTCGCACAATCTCGGCAGACATCGAAGAAGCTACAGCCGTCGTCACATGGTCTGGGACGCAACCCAACCTGTGGTTGACAATCCAGCTGAAGATCATCAACCCACTACAGCTGATGCTCCGGGACCGGCTCAGCCATCGACGACCGACAAGCCTAGGCCGAGGGAGACTCGCTTCGACAAATCCCTCCGAAAAGAGGCAGCCCAAGGGTTGGAGAGGCCCTACAACTTCGATATCTTGGCACAATTGGCCAACACACCGGCCAAGTTGTCATTATACGAGCTCCTGAGACTCTCCAAGGATGTTCGTGCGGCTTTGAGCGATGCACTCCAAAATGCCGACGCATACCTGGCTCAAGTTAACCTCATGGGAGAAAACCCACCTGCAGATCTCCAAGACAGCGCCTGCACAGGAGCAATGCCCAACATCATCTTCACTCCGCAGGACATGCTCATCAAAACTAATCTGCACGATCGCTCACTATACTATACTGGATACATCGGCGACGTAAAGGTGGATCGGATGCACATTGATCCTGGCTCTTCCATAAGCATTATCCCGAAGGGTCTGCTACATCATCTCCGCATCCCGATGCATCGTCTGACGCCTACAAGTACTGCCATCAGCGGGTTCAATTCGGGCAGGAGCTACCCTATTGGGAAGATTCGTCTGAAGTATCAAATTGGCGACCTCCAATCCGAAGTCACCTGCTACGTCATCGATGCAGACACTTCTTACAACATCCTCTTGGGGCGCCTATGGATACACGATTATATGATCGTGTCTTCCATGCTGCACCCGTGCTTTAAATATGTCGACAAACACGGCTTCGTGAGGACAAAATTTGCTGATATCGATCCCTTCAAAGGGGTCGAATCATACTACTCAGACTCCTGCCTGTACGAAAAATCGAAGAAGCATCTTGGTGAAGGAGATGTACAAGCTAGTACCGAGACAGCCACAGGATCCGAAGAGCCTCTGACGATCCACCTCCAAGCTCGTAAACTGGGCAGGTCTGCACCCCTTACCGCCACTCTGCGTAAGGACGCAATCAGCCTCTCGGTACAAGAAGAGCAGATGATAATCCGGTTGCCAAGGTCTGGCCAAGTACCAAGATCCACAACGAGGCCTCTAACAATCAGACTGCCGAGAGTCGGCCAGCCCCAAACGGAGAAGCTCAATCCCTCCGACAAACCACTGACGATACGCCTTCCCAAGAAGGGTCGTCATCCCGATGCAAGGTCTGACACTTCTAGCGAACCAGCCACTCCTCGCCCCACATCGAGTACCAAACTGGGGGTCGCTAGTCTGCCAACAACTCCACGCTCAGCACCATCAGCTGAACCGCTGACGATCAAGCTCCCCAGGTCGTCCTCTCAGTCTTCATTCACACAGGGGGTAGCCGAAGAGGAATAGGAGCTAGCCAAGTATATGGCTGCCCACACTGATGTTCCCTCCGCAGATGACGTAATCCCCCTAGAAAAGATACCTTACTTCATCAATAAAGGGCTATCTTTGAACTACCTCGAGCTTAATAAGCTTTGTACAATGTACGCTATGGAACACGGTATAGGCACTCACCTACACACACAGGTGACAAATGTCTACACCACAATCCAGCTTACTCCAGCAGAAGACGCTTACCGAATAATCGAAGGGGGGGGGACCATCCAATCATCTTCGGCCGGAAGGACGATCCGCATCCCTTCACCATAGAAGAAGTTGACCTTGGATCGGATGCCGGGAGACTACCTCTGTATCTTTATAGCTCCTAATCTAAATATCTTATGCAGAAACAGGGGTACGATCTGGAAACGACACCGAGTTTGAACTACGGTACTGGACGACGATTACCTTTGAAGCCCCCGGTCCCGGCTGGCAAACTACGGGACTACTATAGCAAGACTCGATGTGGATTAGGGTACGTAACACCCACAAGGACCCCTGATAGTTGAGATGAAGAATGCGACTGGCATTTACATTCGACCGGGTCACTAACTTTTGACTCGGATACCAGCATCGGAGACATATTCAGACAAGTCCTGTCAGTCAACATGGCATTCGCCGACGCTTATGAAGAAGATGAAAACATTCCAAAAATCCTCGAGCTAGAGCCGTGGGCCCAACAGCTAGATGAACAATGGGAAAAGCGTTTCGAGCAAAGAGAACCTCCCACTGAGGATGAGGTCATACAAGTTAATCTTGGTGATGAAGCCTCCCCGAAACCAATCTTCATTAGCCAGAGTCTTACAGATGAAGAGCGAGAGTCGCTGCTCCAACTCGTCAGAGAGTATATCGATGTGTTCGCCTGGAGCTACGAAAATATGCCAGGATTGGACCCCGAGATCGCACTCCATAAACTCAATGTTCGTCCGGATGCAAAACCTGTCAAGCAACAGCAAAGACGGTTTCGTCCCGATGTCATGAATGCTATCGAAGCCGAGGTCAATAAATTGATAGCCAGCGATTTCATTCGCGAAGAGCAGCATCCAGACTGGGTAGCCAATATAGTACCAGTTCTCAAGAAGAATGGAAAGATCCGAATATGCATTGACTTCCAGAATTTGAATGAGGCATGCCCTAAAGATGAATTCCCTCTCCCTATCACAGATATTATGATCGACAACACCTGCGGCTTCGAACGTATGTCCTTCATGGATGGCTTCTCAGGATACAACCAGATCAAGATGTTTCCTGACTATGAGAAGCGCACATCATTTCGAACACCAATTGGTACCTATTACTACACCGTTATGCCTTTCGGTTTAAGGAATGCTGGCGCCACTTACCAGAGAGCTATGAGCGTCATATTTAGAGACCACTTGCGTAAGACAGTAGAATTCTACGTCGACGACATCGCCGTCAAAAGCCGTTCGAAGGAAGATCATCTGCAAGATCTCAGGACAGTGTTCGACCTAATGCGAGCACACAACTTAAAGATGAACCCTACGAAATCATTCTTGGGTGTCTCCAGCGGGAAATTCCTGGGTTTCGTTATCACTTCTCAGGGCATTCACATCGACTCCGAGAAAACAAAGGCAATCATGAAGATGGGTCCCCCGAAAAATCTCTGCGAACTTCGAGGCCTCCAAGGCAGACTAGCTTACATCAGAAGATTCATCTCTAATCTCTCCGGACGATGTCAACCATTCACCCATCTCATGAAGAAGGAAGTCTCTTTCGTATGGGATGAGGAATGCCAGCACGCTTTCGACAGCATCAAAGAATATTTGTCGAATCCTCCAGTCCTGGTAGCTCCTGTTGCTGGGAAGCCATTCCTGCTCTATGTACGAGCTATGGAACATTCTCTTGGTGCCCTATTGGCACAGAACAATGATGCGGGCCACGAATAAGCTATATACTACCTCAGTCGGAAGATGATTAGGCCAGAATACCGATACACGACCGTAGAGAAGGAATGCCTTGCTCTCGTGTTCGCAATCCAGAAGATGCGACACTACGTCACGGGACAAACCATCCACGTGATATCGCGGATCAACCCCCTCAGGGTCCTCATGACCAAACTTGGGGTACTCACCTCTCGCCTTGCTACCTGGGCGATATTACTATCACCATACCACATGATCTTCGTCCCGCAAAAGGCTGTTAAAGGCCAGGCTCTGGCAGACTTTCTAGCAGCCCATCCAGGTTCGGAGACGACTAGGGTATATGAAGAGATACCGGACGAGGTCACCAGTTCAAATGCAGTCTCCCATGATGCCATCTGGCGAATGTTCTTCGACGGCGCTTCGAAAACTGGACCCAAAGGCAACATCATCGCTGGAGTTGGAGTGGTGCTGATTTTTTCCTCCGGCTTGGTGATCAATCGGGCCTACTCACTCACAGAGCCCTGCCCAAATAATGTGGCCGAGTACAATGCCTTGGTCATTGGCCTCCGACTTGCAAAAGAGCTGGGGGTAGAGTATCTTAAAGCATACGGTGACTCACAGTTAATCGTCAATCAGATTCGGGGGTCGTACGAGGTCCGCCACGAAGACATGATCCCGTATCATCGAATAGCAATCGACATCATCTCGTCTCTGGGAGGATTCTTCATAGAACATGTTCCCAGACTCCAGAACATTGAGGCTGATGCCCTAGCTGGTTTGGCTGCTTCCCTAGCTGTACCAAATTACGCTCGTCATCAGGTCGACATAATAGGCCGTGAACTGGTCTGTCCTAAGGATAACGCTCGATGCATTGAAAGCTACTCCGCCCTTTCATTCGACGAAGCACCAGACTGGAGACAGCCGTTCATCGACTTCGTAGTATACGACATCCTGCCAGAGGATCCGAAGGAAGCTACTTCTGTCAGAAGACGTTCTCTCAGATTTTTCTATGATACGGAGACGAAAATGCTGTATCGCCGATCCTATGATGGTTTACTGCTTCGGTGTCTATCAAATACAGAAGCCAAGAAAGCCGTACGCGAAGCCCATGATGGTGTCTGCGGAGCCCATCAACCTGGCCCGAAACTGCAGGACCGCCTTCGCCGAATGGGCTATTACTAGCCCACGATGGTTGCAGACGCAATAGATTATGCACGAAAGTACAAAGCCTGCCAAATCCACGTCGACTTCATCCACCAGCCATCTAAATTCCTACATCCGACTGTGGCCTCCTGGCCATTCGAAGCATGGGGTATGGACATCGTCGGCCCAATTACCCCACCTTCGTCCAGAGGATACCGATTCATACTCGCAATCACCGATTACTTCTCCAAATGGGCGGAAGCCATCCTATTGGCAGAGGTGAAAACTTCAAACGTGATCAGCTTCCTTAAGCATCATGTTATCTACCGCTTTGGACTGCCCCGAAGGATCATTCACGACAATGGGCCACAGTTCGCAAGCCACGTATTTTATCGGTTCTGCGACAAACACCGAATTCAGAACATTGCTTCGACACCCTACAACCCAGCAGCCAACGGGTTAGCAGAAGCATTCAACAAAACCATAATCAAGCTACTCAAAAAATTCGTGTCCTCTAACAAGCGCGACTGGAACGAGAAGCTCGGCGAATGCTTATGGGCGTATCGTACCACAGTTCGAACAGCCACCGGGAATACACCATTTTCCCTGGTGTACGGAAGCGAGGCAGTTCTCCCATTAGAGATTCAGATCCCCTCATTCCGCGTCGCCCTCACGCATCAGTTGACGACAGACGAAAACCGCCATCGCCGACTGCAGGAATTGGAGGCCCTAGATGAGAAACGCCTGTTAGCTCAACAGCGAATCGAACTATATCAGGCCAGAATCTCCGGAGCTTTCAACAAGAAGGTCAAGGTCGGAACATTCCAAGTAGACGAACTCGTTCTGGCGGTTCGGAGGCCGTTGGTTATGACGCATAAAACCGCCGGTAAATTTCAACCAAAATGGGAAGGCCCGTTCATCATCGAAGCTGTATTCTCTAACGGCGCCTACCGCCTCGCAAAATAAAATAGAGACTTGCTCATGTTGCCTATCAACGGCAAGTTCTTGAAGAAGTATTATGTCTGAAACAAAATCCTCGAAACATCTCAGAGTGTCGAGTTATGTACCTCCCCGTACCACTGAACTTACATTCTGGATCCATACATCGAGTCATGTACCTGCTTGTACCTCTGAACTCATTCCCACATTTTCCAATCATACGAGTCATGTACCTGCTGGTACCTCTGAACTCATTCCCACATTTTCTAACCATACGAGTCATGTACCTGCTGGTACCGCTGAACTCATTCCCATATTTTCCAGTCATAAGAGTCATGTACCCGCTGGTACCGCTGAACTCATACTCACATTTCCCAGATTATCGAGTCATGTGCCCGCTGGTGCCACTGAACTCACACTTTCACAATATCGAGTCATGTACCCGCTGGTGCCTCTGAACTCACATCCCGATCACTCTTTCAGATAGTAAGTCATGTATGATCATACCTCTGAACTTTCTTCCTATAAGAGATCCTCCCTCATGATCCACTACCCGCACTTCCAGTGCACAAAAAGGGTAACGGGTCCACAAATTTCCAAAACGACCATGTCGATGCTACCTCTGAGTCGTTTCACTTCCGCCAAAAACAAATCACCCCCTACATAAAACTTCCATGTCCTCATTACCTCTGAGTCGTTTTATGTACCCCCTCTTCATTGAGCCCACTCCTGCCTTGTCCTCATTACCTCTGCGTGGGAAGGCTCCGTAGAAAAAACCTTCGTACTTGCCATGTCCTCATTACCTCTGAGTAAGTATGTCGGTTCCCTTTCAACCTATTATCTGTACCCACAACCGGAGTACGACAAGGATAATAGGTCCACAAATGTCCTCTGTTGACCACAAATGTCCTCTGTTGACCACAAATGTCCTCTGATGACCACAAATGTCCTCAGCCGACCACAGATGCTGTACTGGATTTCCAGTACACGCCCATCCCTTCCCTATCATGCCTGGGAGCCCAGTTGCTCCCTGGCATTCTCTCGAATACCAAAAACTTCTATAGCTGTCTTATCGCGAAGTTGTTCTAGGTATTCCTCTCCAAAACTTGTTATTCATACCTAAAACCAAGGTACGCCCAGGGTAACAGGTCCACAAATAACCCCCCAGCAAGTTTAATTCCACAAACACCTTGAGTACAAGAAAGAAAAGATGAGTTGAAACATGCTCATTTATTCAAAATTCAAAGTGCTACCTCATTTGGGATCACATCCCTTACAAAATGGAAACAAAAAGAAAGAAAAAAAGTAAAAGAAAACAGAAAACTGATCACTGCTCCGGGGCACATAGCACCGTGAGACGGTCCGTCAGCAAGGCAACCGACCGCTCAAACCTCTGTTTAGCTCGACGCTCCGCCTCTTGGGTCAGCACCGCCGCGTCCTCCAGATGAGCGTGACCTTGCCAGTTGTCCTCAAAATTCTTGAAAGCCCGCTCCAGGTTAACAGAAGATCGGAAAACCTTCTCGGCCTCCCGAACGATTGACTCCTGTTCCGCATGAGCAGCCTTCATCTCCGACTCTAGGAAGGCCAATTCCTTCTGAAGTGCGAGAATCCGCTCCTTCGTGTCAGCTATTCTACGAGAAGCAGCCTCTTCCCGAGCCCTACAAGCTCGACTTCGACGACCCAGCCTGTCATACGAAACGAAAAGCTCGTCAAGGTCCCCCTTCACAACTGGCCCGGCAGTATCTCGAGCGAGCTTTATCTTATCCCGAGCGGCAATAAGGAAGCCCCGCTCCCGTTCAATCGCAGCAGGCAAGTCATCCTGCCGTAACACCAGCAATCGGGTCACGAGCTGATCAGCCTCTGCCAACTTGGGCTCCAGGAGTGCAGCCAACCCCACCCCGCCAGGAAGAGTCTTCAAAGTTTCAATCTGACCCCGAGCGCACTGCAGGGACAGAGAAAAAGGGATCCCCCGTTCTACGGCAGCATCTACGCCTCTCTTTAGATGGCGATAGAAGCTGTCGACCACATCCTGCGACACCTCGTCCAGAGCCTCCGAAGAAGCCGGCATCAACGGGAGTGTAGCTGGCAACACTGAAGAAGTCATGACAGAATCTGCCGCTCCTGCCACGAGGGAAATAAACTCCGTGCGGAAGGACGCCTGAACAGCGGCCAACTCCTCTTCAGCAGCCCGCATAACTTGAATGCTCGGCAGGGCCGAAAAGTCAATCTCCGAAGCCGTATAAGCAGCAGAGGATGAGGCTGAGACCATCTCTCCTTGAACAAGCTCCACTCCCATCTGCCCGAAGCTAGCGGGAGGCCCCTCGACATGAGTCGGTGAAGGAGAAGAAACGCTCCTTTCCCCCAGATCGCAGCAGGCCGAGCCTTCCCCAAAAACATCCGCTGTGGGAAGTAAAGGGTCAGGACCTGTAGGGCCAAGACAACCATGAATCGATTTGACCTGGAGGATATGTTGATAGAGCAAATAAGCCCCCTTACTAGTCAATATTTGGCTTATCTTACCAGCGGAAGAGTATGGAGGCTGAGGTTCGCCTACGGCCGCCACAACCTCTCTACCAGCGGCCTCCGAGTCGAATATAATAGACTCCTCCACCCCGGCACCCTCAGGAGGGGATGCGACGAGATCGGTGTCGCCTTGCTGGAATTCAACAATATCGGAGACAGGCTCGAGGAAACCTTCGTCACCCCGGACCGAGGCCTCAGCAACTTGGGAGTCCTCAGCCGCCGCTGAGAAAGCCCCCGCAAAAAGGACTGCGGCACACACGCCGCTAATCAAGGCAGCAAGGGCCGGATCAACTCCAGGGGCAGCAGACGGTTCATGAGAACCTGGTTCGTCAGACGCCTACAAAGAAAAAATAATTAGGCCATATCTCCAAGAAAAAAAGAAAACCACAACAAGGAGATAGCTCCAACATAGTCTTACCTCCGGAGCACCGTTAGCATCCTCACCCCTCTCCGTAATAAGTAGCCTATGAGGTCTGACCGCAGCTCTCTTTACGAAAAAGGCTACTCCTCCGTCAGTAGACTAATGCCTGTCTCGCTTACGCGAGGGACCAGGCACGGCATGCGGTGGTTCAACCCTCACCACCTCTGATACAGGTGGCAACTGATCTACCACCTCATCTAATACGACCGACGGTTGATCCATCATCATCTCATCTGCCATGATGGGCGGTTGATCCTGTAGGATGTGGAAAATTATGACACGCTGTCATTTTCATCCATACGCTTAAAGACAGATGTCAGTTGAAGCCATACGCTCATTCAAAAGCCATACGCTCAGTAAATATTTTATTATTTACTGAAGTGACAGCACAACATATGTTTAAATGAGGAATGAATCTGATACTTCATCTTTCGTGCAAAGACAGCTGTCACGAGAAAAGTAACCGTCGTATAGGTTTTCGAAGAGCCGATTTTGTCTTTTACGAGGACAACTCAGCAACCTTCATAAATACAAAAGCCATCATTACTGTCAGTTTTGACAGTCTGTCAGCCGTCAAATCCGCAGTCACGACGCTCGAGAAGATTTTGTCAGTTATGGGAAGATATGGTGTACCAAAGAAGATTGATGATAGCCACGTGGCCACTTCTCCAGTGAGCGTATCAACCTCACATGACTCCTTCTTCACCCAGCCAAGTGAGCGTATGGACCTCACATGATTCCTTGCTAAATAAGCGAGCGTATGACCTCACATGACTCCTTGCCCACAAAGTGAGCGTATGGATTTCCTATGGCACTACGCTGTCCAAGTCAGCATATAAACTCCCCTTCAACGAGGTAGCGTATTACAGCAACCATATCCAGGATTACAGTCAATCTCACGTGTCCTGTACCAGTTATCCACTTCTCTAGAAGTTATGCAACGTGGCATCCAGGCCATCAATCTCTCCTGAACATGCTCCACTACTTTCAACCGCACGCTAATGTGTCTCCATCAGAATTCGCCACGCGTCCCTGCAGTTATGCACACGTCAAGTAACTACCTGAGCGTATGCTTAAGGACAGTTATCCTGAACTCTATAAAAAAGAGTTTCTTTATCCTCATCAGAGACTACAGGTCATTTTTTAGAGAGAACAGAGAGATTGCCCAGTTGCTGTCCAAGTTCTTCGAAGTTCGAGTTTTCTTCATCGCATCGTCCAAGGGATAAAGTAATCGTCTTCTAGATTAGATTCCTACAGTTGTAA
Source organism: Iris pallida (assembly GCA_029216955.1). Taxonomy (NCBI): domain Eukaryota; kingdom Viridiplantae; phylum Streptophyta; class Magnoliopsida; order Asparagales; family Iridaceae; genus Iris; species Iris pallida. The sequence goes on from JANAVB010025198.1 coordinate 4,810,525, forward strand.
TTTTCTCAGATACAAAATAAATAAAGTGAATTTATTTATGGAAAACAAATTGGCGACTCTGCTGGGGAAAGCTGTCTCCTCTAATGAGATTGCAACAACTCAATACGATACTTCGTCGATCGGCTTGACGAAGAAGACGATGGTTGTACAATTCGACCAATCGGCTTATGAAGAAATGCTCAAGGCGAAGGAGGGCCGCACTACTTCCTCCGCTCTTCCTGTTGCCAAGAAGAAGGGACACTCCGTCTATATCCCTAAGTCTTCTGCAGCAATCCGAGACGCTTCTGTCACTTCTCATGCTGACAAGAACACGTCTTCAACTTCCATGAAGCACACTTCGGCTTCTCGGAACACGGCAACAGTGGTTTCCCCTAGTCACGCTGACAAAATTGGTTCTTTAACCAAGTCAATGTGTTCAAGGAAAACCATCTCTGGACATGTCAAAGTCCCTTCTCCTTCTATTCTTACGACAGCAGTCGGCTCTTTAGCCATTGATGACTCTGAGCGTATGGCATTCAAAGGGCAGCGTACGGCAAAGGCAGCATACAAAAGCCAACATCAGGCAGCGTACGCTGAGCCAAAGCCAGTGTATGCTAATAAAAAGGCAGCATATGACCAGAAGTCCAAACTAAAATCAGCGTGTGCTAACAAATACAGTCCTTTGACTGTTTCTGAAAATCAGATTGGGGGTTCTCTTCCACAGAACATACAAATGATTCCCCCTCAACTTGCACATCTTGTGCCAACCAAGGAGAAAGACTCTTTAGTCAACTCCTCTACTCCTAAGGTCTTTACCTCTGGAGTTAATTTGACTAGTACTCTTACTAGATCAAACAATAGAAAATGCCTTTTGGCTAAATCCTCCAAAGATGGATTATTACCGACTCCTAGTCGGAATAATACTCATCTTCCTTCTCTCAAAATTTCTCGGTCTGAGAAAGGCAAATTACAAGTATCCAAGACTGATATTAAAGTCAAATCTCCCACGGATCTTCGTAATAAGCTTAATCAGAATCGGTTCGGTTCCACTGAGACAAGTATATTAGACCCTGATGCAGAATATGCCAAGAACTATGTGGCTCAAATTAATCGGTCTTTATACACTCAGGAACCAAGAAAACAGAAGAACAAAAGACAAGTTTCTACACAGAAACTATCTTCAAATACTTCCCAATCTGTTCCTACAGATCTCCGAGAATATTTGCAAAATAAACAGAGAATTGACACTCCATCTGGCTATGACATTGCCCATATTCGCCATGAAAAGTATAGTTGTGACTTTCAACCTCGGGTTGTCATCCAATGTTGTTGTTCACCAAAAAGACAATCTGTTTTCGAACGGATTCAATATGAACCAATGTTGGATGAAGATGAACCTCTTTATGCTTCTGTCAACATGACTTCCAGAAACATTGGGGGTAGCATACGGTCTGATGCTATATCAGACTCTGAAGATGGTGTTTATCTCGGCACTCGATCCAGGACCGGAACCTTGACCAGAGCCTCTTCTTCTTCTCATCCAAGTGGCAATCTGGAGATCACAGAAGACTTCCTTGGAGAGTATAATTTTCCAGTATTGACTCCTGTAAAAAGCCCTGAGAAAGATGCTGATTCACACAATGATGATTCAGAACAGACTGTTTCATCATCTATTCCTCGAATGATTACCACTTACATGGCAGAAAGTGATCATGAACCTTCGACTAGCAATGAGGCTCATGAACAGAGGATTTCTTCTTTAGAACAACAATTGCGAGCTATGGCAGATACATTGAGTGCTATGCATACTCTAATGCAGGCTCAACAACAGACAGCACCACCAGTGGTATTGAATACCCCTGTTGTTCCAAACCCTGAACTATCTACTATTCTGGGGGTACAATCTAATGTTCCTGTACAAACCACACCAAGTCACTCTGGAGCTGGGGGTGGTACATATGCTGCAGTCCCTCCTCCCAATTACACTCTACAAGCCACAACCCCACAATCTTCGGGAGTTGTCTCTGAAGAATTGAAGAATCTTAAAACTCAATTCGAGGCATTCAAACAGAAGGATGGTTTACAAAGGTTAGGCATCAAACAGCCTTATCCGATAGAATGGAAGCAGGTATCGTATCCACCAAAATACAAACCTCCGACCATCTCTTTCTATGATGGAACAACCTCTCCAAGTCAGTTCATTAATTATTTTGAAGTAATGACTGATCAATTGCAACCAAGTGACGCCCTCCTTACTCGGGTGTTCATTGGATGTCTCAAAGGAACGGCTTATGAATGGTATAGAAGTCCCCTGATGGGTGCATTACCTCATTCGCCGGTTTTAAGCAAATGTTTCTTGAACGATTCTACGAAGGGCTCAATGATATGACCATGTCGGCCCTCATAAGAATCAAACAGAAGAATAATGAGACCACTGAGGAATTCATTGAGAGATTCAGAAGAGAAGCCCTCAAAATGCCTCTTAGAACTCCCGATGCTGTTACGATCGACACTTGCAAGTCGAACCTCTTACCAATTATCAGTATGTGGACAGGGTCCACTGAGTTCCAAGATTGGCCTTCTTTCATTGTCAGTGCCAAGGCTGTCGAGGTCAGTGCTGAGACCTTCAAGGGTCTGGGGGTACAAATGGCTCCCAAAGAATCAAATCAGAGTGCTAGCAATAGTACTCGACCCAACAATCGCAAAGGGAAAGAAGCTCTTGAAGTCAATCTCCAAAACAGTAGTCAAGAGGTAAAAACTACCCAAGCTACTCCAGCTCCAACAAATCAACAACAGAGATCTCCTCGGCCGAAAGAAGAATATTCTTTCGATGATGACGATGTTCAGGGTATCTTTGAATGCTTACTCAAAGGTAATAAGATTCAATTGCCAGAAATTAAAAAGCCTGATGAAGCCAATAAGACAGATCATCCAAAATACTGTCCATATCATAGAATGCTGGGTCATACAATCCGGTCTTGCTATGTATTAAAAGGGAAGATTCAAGAGATGATTAAATCAGGAGCTGTGACATTAACACCCAAAGACAAAATAGTCACAGCAAATGTAATTTCAATGCAGTTCGGTGACTTCCCTCCCTTAATAGTGGAAAGTAGGATTGTTCCTATCCCTAAAGCAACTCTCGAAGTTATAAACATCCCACCAGCACAGAATGACGGACTTGTTCCTGTCACAACTAAGAAGGGAGAGATCATGTGGATTCACCCAGACTTAAAGACAGAGTTTGAGACATCTTCCTCTTCTCCTCGGAAGATTTCCTCATCTAAAAAGAAGCTCGGGAAGACTAAGTCATGCAATGTGACTTCTAGTTTCACACCCGATTTTTATCTAACCTCTACTTTCATCTCAGCAGGAAATTCATTCTCTACGAAGATAAAATCTGTACCTCAAATTGAAGATAGGTACAAACCTGCTTTTCATTTATACAGTTCATAATCTCGTGAATTGATGGCGAAGATGGGTTATGATCTAGCCACTGCCCCAGGTTTGAACTCAGGCAAGGGACTCCGAGCACCTTTGGCCATCACCATGAGACATAATCAATCTCGTGTTGGCCTTGGTTTCTGGAATGAAGCTTTCATCAAACATAAAAGAACCAAGAGCAAAATAAAGAATTGCAGCATGGTTTCCATAGACCTTGAACCAGAATTTGAAGTTGAAGTTCATGCTGGAACTCGCTCAGGAAAAGTATATTTGAAAGATTATGCTGAAGTTCCTGAAGAAATTTCTGACGTTCCTCCGGTTACAGCTTCAACTCCAGTCTCTACTGAAGAGCCTTTAAATGTTCCTGTTGAGACAGTTCCTTCTAAACCAACAGTAGCTGACAAAGGCAAACAATAAGTCCGCTTCGACAAACCATTGAAGAAGTCATCTCCTACAGTACTTGAAAAGCCTTATAATTTTGATATATTGGCTCAACTAGCCAATACCCCAGCTAAATTATCAATCTTCGAGCTCTTACGCCTCTCTAAAGAGACTCGAGAAACTTTAAGTGAAGCACTGCTGCAAGCAGAAACCTGCTTAACTCTTCTCAAGAAGTTGGAAACAGGACCTGTTTCTCATTGCTATAATGTATTGGAATTTATTCCAAACATTACCTTTACGCAGGACGATATGCTGCTAGAGGATAATCGACATGATCGTCCTTTATATCATACAGGATATATTGATTCTATGAAGGTTGATCGTTTACTGATTGATCCAGGATCCGCTCTCAGTATTATGCCAAAGGCTATGTTAGATGCATTGAAGATACCTGTGCATAGTCTTTCCAGTACTATCACTACCATCTTGGGATTCAATCAAGGAAAAAGTGAGCCTTTAGGCAAGATTCGCCTTAAATTTCAAATAGGCGATCTTCGTACTAAGGTTACTTTTTACATCATCGACAATCATGGTTGCTCATACAATGCTCTATTGGGGAGACCTTTCTTGCATGAACATAATGTCGTTCCTTCAACCCTTCATCAGTGCTTCAAATATGTTGATGATAATAGAGAGGTTCAAAAAGAAGTGGCAGATCTTTACCCATTCAAAGGAGTCGAAGCTTACTTCAATGACGCTCGCATGTACAAAGATGAATACTCGAAAGTCTTGCAAGCTATGGATAATGAAGATGAGACATCCAAAGTTGACACTTTTGTTATTCCTGTAAAAGGGCGTATCACTCCTCCGCAGTCTGTTAGATCATCCGAAGAAGGCTCACTGATAATTCCGGTCAGTGGACGTACTACTTCATCATCTGCCCAGGGCTCACTGATAATTCCTGTCAGTGGACGTACTACTGCACCATCTTCCTAAGATTCACAAAATTCGCTGATCATTCCTGTCAGTGGACTCATCACTCCCCCTCCATCTTCTCAGGCTAGATCAGATACTCTAGTCATTCCAGTCAGTGGACACATTACTTATCCACGGTCTTCTCCAAGGGAGCTCACCTCTTCTGAGCCTTTTGTTATCGATCTCAATCGAAACAAAAATTCTAACTGTTCTTTTTCTTCCCCCTTTGTCATTAATTTGACTAAGTCTGATAAGGCTCAGCCTTCTGTTGTAAATACAGCATCTAGTATTAATGAAGCATCTCCTTTGCAGTATATTGATGTTTGTGGTTATGTACAAAGTTATTTACAATTGCTAAATAGCTTAGAGCCACTAACTATAGGGGTTGTTCAAGCTCTTCATACAGACGTATCATTAGACTCTATACAGAAATCATACTTTGTGGTCCCCAGTCGAAAGAAGGGAGAAAATCCAATATTTTTCTATAAAGGACCTCAGAATCCTCCTAATTTGGAAGAAGATGACATAAACGATGATACTGGAAGGTTACAACTGCGTCGCTACAGTCAACAATCCAAAAATATTATCAAAAATATGGGTTATGACTTTAGAACCAGTCTCAATAATGGAAAAGGAAGAAGAATGCCTGTTCGAATTCCTCCATTAAAATACGGAAGGACAAAATGTGGTTTAGGTTATATTGCTCCTACTTCCTTTATCAACATAGTCCATGAAGAGTCAAAATTCAATAAAGACGAACAATCTGAAGATGAACGATCTGAGTCTTCTGATTCTCTCTCTTGGGATTCTGACACGAGTGTTGGCGATCTTTATCGCTCTATTCTATCCATCAATATGGTTTCTGTTGATGGCCCACAAGAAAATGATGAAGATGAGGATGATTTTGAAATATCACCCGAATCAGAACAATGGGCTCAAAGATTAGATGATCAATGGGAATTCAGGTTCGAGCAGAGGGAACCTCCTACTGAAGATAAACTGATCCAAATTGATGTTGGTGAAGAAGGTTCTCCTAAACCAATATTCATCAGTGAAAGTCTTTCAGAAACAGATAAGCAAGACATGATCAAGCTTATTCGTGATTATATCGATATCTTCGCCTGGAGCTATGAGGATATGCCAGGACTAGATCCGAAGATCGCAATGCACAAACTCAATATTATGCCAAATGCTAAACCGGTTAAACAGCAACAGCGACGATTTCGTCCAGACATTATGGATGCAATTGAAGCTGAAGTCAACAAGCTTATGGCTTCCGGATTTATCAGAGAGGAACAACATCCTGAATGGGTGGCTAACATTGTTCCTATCCTTAAAAAGACTAGCAAGATCCGAGTCTGTATAGACTTTCGCGATCTCAATGCAGCTTGTCCTAAAGACGAGTTTTCTCTTCCAATTACTGATGTCATGATCGACAATATATGTGGTTTTGAACGAATGTCATTTATGGATGGGTATTCGGGATACAACCAGATCAAAATGTTTCCAGATGATGAAAAACACACTTCCTTCAGAACGCCGATCGGTACATACTGTTATACAGTGATGCCGTTTGGTCTCAAGAATGCAGGAGCAACATATCAGCGAGCAATGAGCACTATATTTCGCGAACATCTCCGAAAAATAGTCGAATGCTATGTTGATGATATTGCAGTCAAAAGTCGACGAAAGGAGGATCATATCCAAGATTTGAAGACTATCTTTGATTTAATGCGTCAGCATCAACTTAAAATGAACCCTACTAAGTCCTTCCTGGGCGTCTCTAGTGGTAAATTTCTCGGCTTCGTCATTACCGCTAAAGGTATACACGTGGATCCCGAGAAGATCAAAGCCATCCAAGAGATGCGTCCTCCACGCACCTTAAAAGAGCTACGAGGATTTCAAGGAAGAATTGCTTATATCAGGAGATTCATTTCCAACTTATCAGGACGCTGCAGACCATTCCACAAACTTCTGAAGAAAGGTGTATCTTTCATCTGGAACGAAGAATGTCAAAAAGCATTTGATGACATCAAACAGTACCTCATGAACCCTCCAGTTTTGGTACCTCCCATCTCGGGAATACCATTTCTTCTATATGTTCGAGCTATGGATCATTCTCTTGGTGCATTACTCGCCTAGAAGAATAAAGATGGTCATGAACAGGCCATTTATTATCTCAGTCGCACAATAACAGGCACTGAACCGCGTTATTCTCCAATCGAGAAAGAATGCCTAGCATTAATGTTTGCTGTTCAGAAAACGCGACATTATATTATCGGTCAAACGATTCATGTCATTTCCAGAGTGAATCCCATCAGGATTATGATGAAGAAACCTGGTATTCTCAACTCCAGACTAGCTAATTGGGGAATCTTGTTAGCCCAATATGACATGCATTATATTCCTCAGAAGTCAGTTAAAGGACAGGCTCTTGCTGATTTTCTAGCAGCTCATGCAGTCCCAGAAGATTCTAAATTATATGATGAGATTCTCGATGAAGTTCTGGATTCAAATCTGGTTTCTGAAGAAGTTCCTACCTGGCGTCTATTCTTTGATGGAGCATCTAGAATAGGTCCTAACGGCGATATTGTCGCCGGAGTTGGAATTGTTCTTGTATCCCCAGAGGGATTAACTATTCAGAGGGCTTATTCTCTGGATCAATCATGTTCAAATAATGTTGTAGAATATAATACGTTGCTCATTGGTCTTCAACTCGCTAAACATCTGGATGTTCAATATTTAGAAGTTTATGGAGACTCTAAGCTTATCATCAATCAGATCAGAGGAACGTATAAAGTTCGTCATCAAGATTTGATACCTTATCATCGAATAGCACTCTCTATGGCCTCCTCCTTTGAAGGTTTCTTTATCGAACATGTTCGACGAGCCTATAATGCAGAAGCTGATGCTTTGGCTAATCTTGCTGCTGTATTAGCCATACCAATCAGACGTCAGCAAGTGATAGTGGTTTATAACCGAGAACTATTCTGCGTTGAAAATAATCTGGCTTTGGTTTTTCCCCATAATCCAGACGAAGATTCTCTCAACTTTGATGCTGAATTAAAATTTGACAAAGTGTCCTTGTCTTCTTCCGATTCTACTATGGAATATGTCTTTTCTAATAAAATAGACACCGTAACTGAAGACTGGAGACGTCCGTTTCTGGACTTTGTGTTGTATGACATACTTCCTGATAACCCGAGTGAAGCAGCATCTATCCGGCGCCGGTCTCTCAGATTCTATTATAATCATACTACGAAGACACTATATCGTCGAGCCTATGATGGTCTTCTCCTTCGATGCATCGCTGGTGAAGAAGCACAACAGATAATCCGTGAAGCACATGATGGTGTCTGCGGAGCTCACCAGCCAGGTCCAAAACTTCAAGATCGTATCCGACGTATGGGTTATTATTGGCCCACGATGGTAGCTGATACCATTCAATATGCTCGGAAATGTAAAGCCTGTCAAATTCATGCAGACTTTATCCATCAACCATCGGAGTTCTTACACCCAATAGCGGCATCATGGCCCATTGAAGCTTGGGGCATGGACGTCATCGGTCCTATCAATCCACCATCATCAAAAGGACATCGGTTTATTCTAGCAATAACTGATTACTTTTCTAAATGGGCTGAAGCAATCCCGTTATCTGAAGTCAAGACTTCTAATGTTATCAACTTTGTCAAACATCATGTCATCTATCGATTTGGTGTTCCTCGGCGTATTATCCATGATAATGGACCACAGTTCGTCAGCCAGAAATTTACTCGATTCTGTGATGATCATCGGATTAATAATCTGGCTTCTACAGCGTATAATCCAGCAGCCAATGGATTAGCAGAGGCTTTCAACAAAACAATCATCAAACTCTTGAAAAAGTTCGTTTCTTCCAATAAATGTAACTGGAGTGAGAAGCTTGGTGAATGTTTATGGGCTTATCGTACCACATTCGCAATGCGACCGGATGTACACCTTTCTCTTTGGTATATGGGTGTGAAGCTGTTCTTCCCTTAGAGATTCAAATTCCTTCTTTAAGGATAGCAATCGCTAATGAACTCACTGCAGAGAATAATGATCGTCTTCGACTTCAAGAGTTGGAAGCTTTAGATGAAAAACGATTGTATGCGCAACAAAATATCGAGCTATATCAAGCCCGAATCTCAAAAGCTTTTAATCGGAAAGTCAAAGTCAGAACATATCAAAAAGGAGAATTGGTCCTTACTGTCAGACGTCCGATGACCATGACACATATGAGCAAAGGCAAATTTGACGCAAAATGGGAAGGCCCATTCGTAGTAAACAAAGTCTTCTCTAATGGAGCATATCAGCTTGCCTCTATGGACGGGAAAGTCACGATGATGCCTATCAATGGCAAATTCTTAAAGAAATATTATGTATAAATAATATTTTCATTACTCCCCAGCAAGTGTAAAATCAAAAATTTATTCTTCTACAAAAGCTATTTCGATGTCATTATCCCCAGCGGAAACTGATATTCTACCATGTATCATTTTCCCAGAGAATTTGATATTTTGTCTTATTAGATTCCCAGTGGATTTAATAAAGATCTTGTATAGAAAATCATGTCCATATCACCTCTGAATTTTCTATCTCAGTATGTACCATATTCTATGAAAATGATATCTCGTCCTTTTAATTTTTGAGTCTAAAAGATCAGTGAATAAAGGCAAAATAATATAAAGCAGGAAGGATACATCATAAACAAAGTTTTCTTAAACAGAGTTTATTTGAGACAAATTCTTCAAGAAATACATCATCATGGAAGATCACTGGTATCCCTTTTGTACTTAGGACGAGGACCACATACATAATTAGCAAAAGAATTGAATACATCATTTCCTGACCGCATCAAGAACTGACAGGCAGCCAGCCTCATTGCTTCTTCTTCTTCGGTTTCTCCTTGTTCGACCAAGAAATCCAAGATATCTTTCGGCAGCTTGGGAGCAGACGAGCTTTCGCCCGTCTCCTTCTTTTGGGGAGTCGAATGCTCTTTAGCATTTTCATCAACTTTGGAGACGACTTCGCCTTTCTTCGTGTTCTCTTCGGAAGACATTTTTGAATAAAAGAGAATAATGTGTGATCCTTCTACTCAAAGAGATGCTCTATTTATAGGCATATATTTGCCAGGATCGATGGGACGTATTCTTTTCCGATATTCAGTTCATCCATTCATTTCTCACATTCATCCGACGTTTCACATGTTCATTAATACTTGACGGTTCGTCCGTTCATTTATTACATTCACTCGACAGTTCATCTGTTCTTCATTTTCCTAACGGTTCATCCGTTCATAATCTTCTATCAGTTCATTAAGCGGGGATTCATTATTGATCACGTTTTCATAACCTCTGAATCAATTCCGAATCTACTTACTCATTTGTCATGTTTTGACCTCTGTATAGACATCAATCTATTTTCTTTCGAGTTCCTATATATTATCATGTCCATAATACCTCTGATAATATCATATACTCTAAAACAGAAAAGATGATTTTATTATCTATCATGTCCACAATTCACCCACAAATACAAATCATTGAGCATAGAAGAATTGTCATTTCTATTCCCATTTTCATAAAAAGTCTATTACATTTCTTAGACTTTCCTACAAATCATAATGAAAATCTATTACAAATCTTGGATTTTCATTTCTATGTACAACTGAGATCTATTTCTTCTTGGATCTTCTCTGGCAATCTCGTTGTTTGTGGAAATTCCTGGGTGTCCAGCAGGAATCAAACTCTGGTCTTATTTCTCAGACGAGAGGAGAACCACAGAGTATGGCAACACGATGGCGTGTTGCTGCCAATACAGCGCGTGGAGGAATGGCGGCACCTCAAGCAGATAGGAATGTATCCAAACCTTGGGATACAATTCCTAGTCCTGCCGTGAAAGGAACTCTACTACCCGATTTCTCGGGGTAGAGTTGACTCCACCATCCAACTCTCGTGTATAAAGGCTCTTTCTACCATCTGAGGAAGACCCTTCTATCTCACGAAGAGTTCTGAGTTGTCTGATATACGCGTCAAAAGCGTATGAGCTCCCTGATGTAGATGTCAGAAGAACATTGTCCACAGCATCCATATCACCAATGCCAGTTCTGAAGAAGGTTTTCAGCCAAAACTCTACAAAAAAAAAGTAAAGAAAAATCAGTTAACAGAAACTGGCCAAGCAAAAAACAGATGCATTCTGTTCATTTCGGAAAGATGAATTTGTCCTTAGCAAACAAAAATTTCGATGCGTGTATATTGAACTTACCGCTGAGTTTGCTGCTAAGGATTGACAGATCCATGTCTGGTAGCGTGCACAGAGATTTGACATCAGACGACATGGCTTTCCTATTTTATTCTCATAGAAAATTCATTCTCAGAAGAGAGGAAGAAGAATGGGAAGATGAGTTTGCGTGGAGTTCATCCATCTATTTAAAGTATGGAGCATGAACCTATTCTTGGAAAGGATCCGCATGAATAGCGCCCGTAAACGTGGAATGAATGACACGTGTACTTTGGAAACCAGCACAGCCTTGGAAATATTCAAAGAGTGCTTTCCAAAACGTTGGAAGATAGCGTAACTTACGGGCTATTTATTGGTGCACGCTATTCATTAGTGTACGTTATTTAACGTAAATCACAATGTTAAAGGACAGCGTAATTTATAGCGTAACATACGCTGATATACGCTATTCAGTGGAATTCACAAAATTATACTAAACAGAGAATTCTTGAATATTCATTTTCATTAAAGGCACTGATGGCCTTACAAAACAAAAAAAAAGAGAAAAAAAGAAAGGGGTGCAACAAAGTCACGCTCTATTTTCCAGAGCGACTAAGCTTGACGCCTAACTCTTCTACGCTTTGGACCCCCATGCAGTGTAACAGAGCAACGAACATTTTACGCTTCTCTGCGAGGCTCTGCCCATCAGAAGAAGAGGAGCCGTCCAGACCAAAGTAGCCCAAGAAATTCTTGGCTAAATGCATAGGGTCGTCCTTGAGCTCGATGACGACAGGTTCGGGTTCTTGGCCCCCAAAAGTGGGGTCACCATGGGAACAGAATCCCAACTTATGTGCTTTTTCTTCAGCAGCTTCCTTTGGAGTCATGGTTGCAAAAAGATGAAAGTCAAAAATTGAATTCTCTCGGTTTATATAATAGAGCTTGCTGGCTGTTCATATTCTTCTATCAGATTCAATCAATCTCGAAAAATGAAGAGTCATCATGACATTTAATGAACTCATGCCAGCGTGTCAGGACTCATTCCCACTTTCTGTTCAAAGTAATTTCGAACTTTTGAAACTCATAAAGTTCGAAAACTTTGAAGGGGGTCTTGTAGGATGTGGAAAATTATGACACGCTGTCATTTTCATCCATACGCTTAAAGACAGATGTCAGTTGAAGCCATACGCTCATTCAAAAGCCATACGCTCAGTAAATATTTTATTATTTACTGAAGTGACAGCACAGCATATGTTTAAATGAGGAATGAATCTGACACTTCATCTTTCGTACAAAGACAGCTGTCACGAGAAAAGTAACCGTCGTATAGGTTTTCGAAGAGCCGGTTTTGTCTTTTACGAGGACAACTCAGCAACCTTCATAAATACAAAAGCCATCATTACTGTCAGTTTTGACAGTCTGTCAGCCGTCAAATCTGCAGTCACGACGCTCGAGAAGATTTTGTCAGTTATGGGAAGATATGGTGTACCAAAGAAGATTGATGATAGCCACGTGGCCACTTCTCCAGTGAGCGTATCAACCTCACATGACTCCTTCTTCACCCAGCCAAGTGAGCGTATGGACCTCACATGATTCCTTGCTAAATAAGCGAGCGTATGACCTCACATGACTCCTTGCCCACAAAGTGAGCGTATGGATTTCCTACGGCACTACGCTGTCCAAGTCAGCGTATAAACTCTCCTTCAACGAGGCAGCGTATTACAGCAACCATATCCAGGATTACAGTCAACACACGTTCTCACGTGTCCTGTACCAGTTATCCACTTCTCTAGAAGTTATGCAACGTGGCATCCAGGCCATCAATCTCTCCTGAACATGCTCCACTACTTTCAACCGCACGCTAATGTGTCTCCATCAGAATTCGCTACGCGTCCCTGCAGTTATGCACACGTCAAGTAACTACCTGAGCGTATGCTTAAGGACAGTTATCCTGAACTCTATAAAAAAGAGTTTCTTTATCCTCATCAGAGACTACAGGTCATTTTTCAGAGAGAACAGAGAGATTGCCCAGTTGCTGTCCAAGTTCTTCGAAGTTCGAGTTTTCTTCATCGCATCGTCCAAGGGATAAAGTAATCGTCTTCTAGATTAGATTCCTACAGTTGTAATTTTCTCAGATACAAAATAAATAAAGTGAATTTATTTATGGAAAACAGATCCGCCGCTGCTCTGTTATCAGAAGAGAGAGGGTCCTCGTCATCCCGTTCGTTGCTTCCCTCAACTGTGTCAAAGGACTCAGAATCGGGCATGGGAACCCTATTTGCCCCTTTCTTCTTTGGCTTCGACACCGTAGCCCTCTCCGCCAAACGAGTGCCCACGATGAAGCTAGTCCTCGGGTCAAAATCAACAGGAGGCTGGTTTACCGTAACATGGTATAAGGCCGCCATATACAAGATTTCCCCGAGCACGTTTGTTGCAGGAACTGAGAAACTAGTTCGAGTATGACAAGTGTCATAGTAGCTCCATGCCCTAATACCATCAAGGATGCTACCCTCAAATCCCAGGCAGGAACTGGGACGCCCAAGGAATAGTTGACTGTACCCAAATTGAAGAGCAAACCTACTGGGCAAGTAGGGCTCCAGGTACACAGTGTTGCGGTTGCGATAAACTAAATACGCCGGGCGAATGTTACGCAACCAGAAACGCATCTTTTCAGGTAAGAAATGAGGAGATCCAACGCCATCAACATGGACACTCCTCACTTTCTGGTCAGTAAAACGGAGAACGGACACGAAGAAATCATATCCGTCCACCCTCGCCAACATCCTCCGACACGCCGGCATGGTACTATATTCCCAAGGGTGATGGCGATGTCTGAAAAAAAAAGCGTCGTCGTCCGTAACGCCGTCTTCCGTCCCAGGCCTTATCAAAGACCGATAATGCAACAACAGCCACCCTAGCAGGTAATGATAAGGCAGCTCTATACGTTCAAAGTCCGTCACCACATCACGAGCGATGACCTTGGACGAGAAGGCACGGAGACCATGATGAATGCTGCACACCATAGCGGGAAGAAGAGCCAGCCTGACCCCAAAGGCCAACTTCACGGCAGGAAGAATAAAGTGACGGCCGATCCTCTCGATGGAACCTGCCCCTTCTGAGACCACATAATTGTGCAGCCACACCATTAAAAAGCCTGCCAAGAGTGTCTTCTCTGACAGCCGCCGAGTACCACAATAAAAATAGCTGAACGAGTCAATCTGGCTCCCAAACTTGTCACCCTTAGACTTCGACCTCCTAGCGGTCGACACCAAGCCTTCTACTTCCCTAGGAGTTTGACGACCTCGGGAAGTAACCCGGCCAGCAGCACTGAATTTAAAAAGATAGGAGACCCAAGAGTTGGTATGGGGAGTGTCCCCTTTCGAGCTATCATTTTTCTTGATAGCCGTTTGGTGACAGGTACTATGGTGACATAACAGTTCTTGGTACACAGCGACGAAGCCTGGGAATCGTCGATCTAGATCCTGGAACTCCTCGTTCGTTGGAGTATACGCTTCGAAGGGATCGTCTCCCCAGGGAAGCTTGGAGACATCATACATCTCATGGAGAGCGAGCCCCAACTCCCCTACAGGTGTGAAGAAAGTTCCTGTCCGATGATTATACATCTCCAGAAGGGCCATGAACAACGGCTTATTAATGGGCAATCCGTGGCTGGTACCCCGGATAGCATCATAAAGATTGACTTCTCGCAAAAATGACTCGTAGTTTCGCAGAATCTACGATATCAGGTTAGCCCACGAGGGAATGGGGTGTTACCAGCTCGGCAGTACCAATCTGCCAACAGGATAGGACCCTTTTCGAGCAAGCTGGCTCAGGAAGGTATCAGCCTGAGAAAATGAGAAGTTAGGACCGGGTGTGTTGATAAAGGTACCCAGAGCTAACCCCATCACAGATCGACTGGCCGGATCATTGATCGCGCGTACTGACCCAGTAGTTTTAGTGTAACGGATGTTACCCACAAACATCCCCGGTCTGGTTGGAGTGAGGGAGTCTGTCATCTGCCTGTCCAATAAAATCATGTTGAACCACGCAAGAGGGAAATGACGCTTCATAATGGGGATATGAATCGGCATCCCGTCCAGATTAAAATCCCAACTCTCGGAGATATCCAACACTCGGGAGTTTTTTATGGTCAATGCATCCCCAAAGAGGAAGACCGGCCTCAGATACTTCCCATTTAGCTCCCCGGAGCTCATCATGTCACTAAGAAATTGGAAAGATTGAACCCTGATAACATTCAGTCGCTCCAAAGGTTCATTAACAAGAAGCTGCTCTGACACTTGACGAACTAAATCGTCCCGTCGCACATCCGAGGCAAGTTGATTCGAGCCAACCAGAAGTTTCCTCGTAGGATCTACTGGCAGATTCACTGAAGAAGAGACGAAAGAAATAAGATTAGAAGATAGTCAAAACAAAGGAGCGTTTGAAAGATCACTTGAGTCTATGCGTCTCGGGTCATCACAGCCTTATGCGGCTCAGAACCAGATGAGTCCATGCGGTTCTGTTCATCATAGCCTTATGCGGCTCCGAGTCAGACGAGTCCATACAAATCAAGTTCAGATGAGCTTATGAAGCTTCTGCGGTTTGGGTTCAGAAGGGCCTATGCGGTTCAAGGTTCACATGGACTCAACAGACAAACCTAGGCGCTGATGCGGCTCGGATTCAAGTGAGACTATGCGGTTCAAAGTCCACACAGACTTATGCGGCTCTGAATAGACAGACTCATGCGGCTACAAGTAGATGAGCTTATGCGGTTCAAAAGTGAACTACGCCCATGCGGTTCAGAGAGTCATGCGGTTGAGGTAATCATGCGGCTGGTCAAATCCATGCGGCTAGGACAGAATACATCCATGTGGCTCTGGCATAATCATGCTTCTTATTCAAAGTATTTCAATTTTACAAATTGAAAACTTTGAAGGGGGTCTTGTAGAAGCATGAAAAAGAAGAGAAAAATGATCCATGCGGCCAAGGAGCCGCATGCGGCTCAGGAGTCCCATGCGGCTCAAACACATAGGCAGCTCGAGTAGACTCCATGCGGCCCGCAGAGGGAAGCCACGTGTCTTTTCAGAACGACTGTACCCAGCGTCATTCAAACACAATTAATGCTCTGACGGCTGACAGCTGACAGTCCTGACGTAAAGTAGTCATAATGACTGACACAAGGGCACTATCTTCCTAGGGAACTGAAGAAAATCTTCACAGCTTCGAGGCAAGTTTATGCGGCCAGACTAGACGAGTTCATGCGGCCAGTGCAGAGAAACCTATGCGGTTCAATCATGAAGGTCCCCCATGCGGCTCGGCCATGAAAGAAATCCATACGGCTCGGCCATGAAGACTCTCATACAGCTCGGCCATGAAGACCCCCATACGGCTCGGTCATGAACATATTCATGCGGCCCGGTCATGACAACCTTCATGCGGTTCGAGTATAGAGACTATTCATGCGGTTCGGTCATAAAATCTTTCATGCGGCTCGGTCATGACGACCTTCATGCGGCCCAAATATGAACGCTCCTCATGTGGCTCAACAATGATGACATGACACGTGTCCTAAAGATAATCAAATTTTGGGTCAGATTCCAATGATTTGGGACACGTGGCAAGAGAATGAATTAAATTGATTCATTTAGATTTGCGGATATCAGCAAATCATCATGATGGGAATTTATTGCAATCAATATTAATGACTGACATGATTTGGCATAATCCTCATTAATGGCCCAGATCCTTCACGCTCAAGATTAATGGTCCAGATTGATCATTTACCAGGCCGCCGCCACTTTGAGAATGGGCAATCATTGCAAACCCTAACGAGGCTCCCCACTATTATAAATAGCAGGGTGCCATTCCCTTGCAAAAGAGATGCACATACAGAGAGACGCTCCCCCAATAATTAGAGAGAAAAATACACAGAGATCAATCCAGAGAGAGAGAAGCCAGAAGAGCAATACGAGGAGAGCAAGAAGAGCATTTCTTCGTCAATGCCAAGCATCTCGTCACAGGAGCCAAGGCTACGTCCGATCGTCCAAGGAGTAAGGCAGAGCTGCCGTCGCTTTCCCGAGCCTCTATCGTCACCCCCCAGAATTAAAAATAAACAATTGTACTTAGATTGCTGTACCTAGGTTTTCGTCCCTAGGCTTTCTTTGTACAAGCGAGTTTGTAACGTGAAGTAAAAGTCCAGTCCTCCCATAAAACTGTTCTGCTCTTTTATATTTTATGGCAAACAAAGTACGCTGACTTGGTTAGTCGATCGACGATGACCCAGATGGCGTCGTTCCCCCCGTGGTGTCTTCGGCAAACCAACAATAAAATCCATAGTGACGTGATCCCACTTCCACTCGGGAATAGTGAGGTTCTGCATCTTCCCGCCCGGTCGTTGATGCTCAGCTTTCACCTGCTGACAGGTCATGCATTGCGACACGAAGAGCGCCACATCTCTATTCATCCCGTGCCACCAGAAGGTCGTACGGAGGTCCTTATACATCTTGGTACTGCCTGTATGCAAGGTATATTTTGCATAATGCGCCCCCGACATTATCTCCTTGTGCAGTTCTGAATCATCTGGAACACATAGTCGGCCATTCAATCTCTGCATGTCGGTCTTGTCTTCCGCAAAGTCGGTCGCACTACCTGTCGAAATTCGCTCGCACATTTTCTTCAGGTACGGATCATCCTTCTGAGCGGCCATGATCTTTTCCAGCAAACTCGGCTCTAACTACACCTGTGCCAACTGTACATCCCTGAATCGAACCCGGAGATCGATGCCCATTTCCTCTAGATCTTGTAGTAGTCTATGGTTGATGGATTGCGAGGCAAGATATTTTCGACTCAGAGCGTCCGCCACCACATTTTCCTTGCCCGAAGTGCAGTCGATCGTCAAGTCATAGTCTTTGATCAGTTCGAGCCAGCGTCTCTATCGCAAGTTCAATTCCTTTTGGGTAAAGAGATACTTGAGGCTCTTGTGGTCGGTATAGATTGCGCACGCCACACCATATAGATAGTGATGCCATAATTTTAATGCGAACACAATCGCCGTTAACTCCAAGTCATGCGTAGGATAGTTCTTCTCGTACGGCTTTAACTGTCTGGAGACGAAGGATATTACCTTGTTTCGCTGCATGAGCACACATCCCAAGCCCTGGCCTGAGGCATCGCTGAATATCTGAAAACCCTCTGGCCCATCCGGAAGTGCGAGTATAGGTGCCGAAATTAGTCGCTGTTTTAGCTCCTGTAATGAAGCTTCACGGTCATCCGACCACTCATACACGACGCCCTTTTGTGTGAGGCGAGTCAATGGCGATGCAATCTTCGCGAAGTCTTTCACAAAGCATCGATAGTATCCCACCAAACCAAGAAAGCTTCGAATCTCACTAGCAGACGCAGGCCGCTTCCAATCAGCAACAGCTTCCACTTTCTTCGGGTCGACTGCAATACCTTCGGACGAAATGATGTGACCAAGAAAGGATACACTGCTTAGCCAAAATTCGCACTTACTCCGCTTCGCAAACAACTCATTCTCTCAAAGTGTCTAGAGCACGGCCCGTAGATGTTCTGCATGCTGCGCCCTGTCCTTTGAGTAGATGAGGATATCGTCAATAAAGACTACCACAAATTTATCAAGAAAGGGTCGAAACACCCGATTCATTAGATCCATGAAGGCAGCGGGGGCGTTAGTCAGGCCGAATGGCATCACCAGGAACTCGTAGTGGACGTACCGAGTGCGAAAGGTAGACTTTTGTACGTCGTCCGACTTGATCTTGAGTTGATGATAGCCCGAGCAGAGATCAATATTCAAAAATACCGAGGCGCCTTACAGTTGATCGAATAAGTCGTCTATGCGGGGCAATGGGTACTTGTTCCGGATGGTGGCCTTGTTCAGCTCTCGGTAATCGACGCACAGACGCATGGACCCATCCTTCTTCTTCATGAACAACACAGGCGCTCCCCACGGTGAAACACTAGGCCGAATAAATCCTCTGTCGAGTAACTCTTGTAACTGGACCTTGAGTTCTTTCAGCTCGGCGGGAGCCATTCTGTACGGGGCCTTAGAAATCGGTCGAGTATCGGGGAATGTTTCGATGCTGAACTCGATTTCTCGGTCGGGGGGCATGCCGGATAGCTCGTCCGGGAACACATCGGGGAATTCTGCCACAATATCGGTCTGACCCGTATTTGTACCATCCTGTCGCATGTCTCGAACGGACGCCAAATAGCCTTCGCACCCAGAATACGGCATCCTCCAAGCGGAAATCGCCGTAATTAGCATGCAGGTCGACGACGCCTCACCACACGAAAAGCAGAATTTAGGCACTCCTGGTATGCGAAAGGTGACCGTCTTTTCGGCGCAGTCTATGGTTGCGTTGCACGGCCCGAGCCAATCTATTCCCAGAATGATGTCAAAGTCCTTCATATCTAGAACTATCACATCAAGACCGATCTTTTGACCGCCGATACAGATAATCCCGTCAGCACAGGCTAAGTTAATGAGTATTGGTGGGCCAGAAGGTGTGCTTACGCTAAGGTCGAGATCTAATAATATTACAGGAAATTTGTACTCGGCGACAAAGTCCGTCAATATAAAACTATGCGAAGCGCCTGAATCAAATAGTACACGAGCAGGCACATTATTGAAATTTAGTATACCTGTCACGACCGTATCTGATGCATGAACTTCATCTCGAGTCATGGCATAGACGCGGCCCTGGGCATTGGGGCGACGGTCTGGGCCATATTGTGGTGCAGGTTGAAGGGCTCGAGGCGCTGGGACTTGATTTCCTGGACGGTACTATTGGGGCGCCATTGGACGGTACTGTTGGGGCACCGTTGGGTTTGGCCTTCTTGTTGGACACTCAGCACGAATGTGGCCCCTCTTGCTACAGTTCCAGCATCCACCCTCTGGTATCTGGCAGTCGTCGATCGTATGACCGACATGATGACATCGGTTGCAGTAAGACTGTGGATTACGCCCTTGATATCCACCTTGGGGCCCATTATTTGGACGCTTGGTCATGTTGTTTCCTTCCGCGTGGTTAGGGCATTTGTGATTATAGGTTTGCACAGCGCCGGCAGTACCTGGAGGGTATTGGCATTCAAGGCGGAGAGCATGGTTGAGAGACTCCTCCATCGTTTGGTATTTGGGAACAGACATATGGACGTAGATAGATGGTCGTAGGCCCACTTCGAGCTGTCGTGCATGACTCGCCAGGGAGGGTAGGAATTCTCCAGCGAACTTGGCTAACTTGTTGAACTCTGCTGCATACTGCCGTACCGTCATATTCCCTTGCCTTAGCTGCATAAATTCATTCTCCTTCTCTTGTCAAATGGCTTCTGGAAGGTACTCGATCTCGAATGCCTCTCGGAAGGTGGCCTAAGATATTGTCGCTGTCTCGTTGTCGCATCTGATTGCTCGCTTTTGCACGGCCCACTAGTCGTGCGCGTTCAATCGGAGTTGAAGTTGTACGCATGCGACTTTCTTGGACTCATCAATACCCAGAAGCTCGAACCGGTCTTCTAACTCCTCCAGCCAATCGATCACCAACGAAGGCTCTTCAGTACCGCAAAAGGAAGTACGGAAGCTCTTTGTGAATTTTGACAGGTCGAAGTTGAAACTTCTCGGTACCGCAGGCATAAGCTCGGGTACCTCCGGTTCAACTTCACTTTGTCTGGCCGCAGGCTCGGTCACGGCAGGAGTTGTCGCAGAGTTGTTGTTGTTGGCCACCACTGTCTGGACGATCTGCGGAAGAGTATCAAGCTGCTTCTGCTGTAACTTGAATTGTGCATCGAATCGGGCCTCGAACTGGGTCTGGCGTGCCTCTACCTTCCGTCGATCTGCCTCTGTCTCCCGTCGATGTTGCTCATTCAGGCGTTGATTCTCCTGAGCTTGTTGTTGTTGCGCTTCCAGCATACGCAACATCCTTTCCATGGCATCGTTAGAGGGTCCGGGCCTTGAGCTACTCGAGCCACTCGAAGTACTTTTTTCGTTTACCGCCACATTCGCCGCCGCACCTTCTGGGATTTTGAAAGTAAAAATACATTAGTCACAAAACTTATTACGGACTCCCTCGTATGGAACGACATATCTCATCGACACGAGACCAACGATTTGAAACTGGAAACTCGACACTAGAGGCCAAGGATGTAAAGCCGTGCTCTGATACCAATATGTCACGCCCCGATTCCGTAGAATCGTTAGTCGTCTCCCGGGCGTGATGCCGTGCAAGCCTAAGTTACACTCGTACAAGACATAGTCATAAGGTTATCCGAAACACAACAACAAAGAATGTGCAGAGTAAATTGAACACACATTATAGAGAAGGAAATTTAAGCTTTATTGATAATGAACATCATTTTACAGACTCGATACACAGGCGCCGTGCGGGCTTTTTACAAACTGAATCCATTACAAAATGAACGTCGACTAGATAGCCATTCCATACATTTCATCCCTTGATTACAACCAGCATTACAAAAACTACCTGGGATGACGGGAAGTCGCTCCATCTGTCTTCTGACCTTCGACAACAGAGTCTTCAAAAGAGATTGGATCCAAACTTCGACCGCACGGACGAAGCTTCAAAACACATGAGCGTAACCTCTCTTCATGCGGCACGCTCCTCCTGATTTATCACACCTGTAGAGAGAGCGAGGATCAGTACAATCAACATGTACTGGCGAGTGGCTACTTAATTTCTAGGCTCTCATTTGGTTCAAGAATTTAGATAAAAATTTACACAACTTGCTTTTCGTGATCTTTCTAACCATCCTAGGTATTTTTCATACGAAGCATGTTGACGAAACATAAACCAAGCAAGTTACACCAGAATTTCCCTCGACAGAGCACGCCGTGCGACATATAACTTACCATCACCTTCCCTGTTAGTTGATAACAATTTATATCAAGTGTTTGATGTGGAGGTCACTGGCATTAACTAGCCATCTTGGACATAGCCTGGTAATACGGGACCCTTGCAACGCAAGTAGCGAGCTCCGATGCAAGTCCCCGTCTTACCGATTGCCTATTACCCAGCTCGACTATAACCTGTTTCTTCCTAGGCCGAGTCGGTCCCGTAGCCCCGGGTTGCCGCTCGAAGAAACCATCGCCCTTGTCGACAAGTTGTCCATGACCTTGATAGGTTAATAAGGTATATTTGGTGTACCGTTGGAACTTGTTATGTAATTGATTCATTTAGTTGTTTTGCAGGCCTAAAATAATTCTATCTCTTTTAAACACAACTCATCTTTTCTCTTCTCAAACATAGGACTTGTGTTTTCCAAGCAAATCATTCAATTTTATTACCATTACCCAAGTTCTCATTTTTGAAATAGAGGGTCGAGACGAAGGAGGTCAGCCACTCACCTTGAGTTTTTGCTTGAGGCGAGGGACTTGTTGGCTGCGCTAGACGTCGCCTACGCGATCACCTAAAATCGCACAAGCAACCGATTAGAATACTATATTATGCAAGAGTTCGATAGAAAATGCGAGTTCGAAATGTAAACCATGAAAACTATCAAAAATATTCACGAAAATGCATTCAGAAAACCAAAGCCAAAACCAACGCAAGCGGCGTAAAAAGCAGAGCAACGGGAGGTCTCTCCCGACTCAGCCGCAGAGTCAATCCTTGAGGCGCTACCCGCTGAATATGGGAATTGGTTCCGAAGAAGCCATTCCATAACGTGGAATGGATCTTAATTCAACCGTTCTCGTTCGATCGACTCGGCCGATTCTGACCTATCGGTCCCGACCGAATCGATAGCGACAGTGTTCCTTTCTCGCGCACCCCGTAGACGAAAACGGGGCACAATATAGGGACGGGGCACTACAGTAGTCCCCTCAGTACTATATGTATCTTTTCGTGGTTGGAATAATTCTTACCAAGGAAAGATAGTGGGTTGACGACGTCGAGGAACCTTGTGAACTGTAATGCCCCGCTCCGTACGGCATATTACGCTGAAGCATTGAGTCAACGAGTCGCCTTGACCGAATGAAATGTATCGATGTGAAACGATATGAGAGTTAAGTTGTCCCGAGCAATACATCAAACTAAGTTGATGCGAAGAGTTGCCTTGCCCCGAAAGAATGTATCGAGTTGAATCGATGCGAAGCGCCGCGTTGCCCCGAAGGATGAGTGCGTTGAATCGGCTCTAAGATTCTAAGAAATCGAATCGACCAAGGCGCAAGTCCGAATCGATGCAAGTAATGATTTGAGTTGTTTTTGTGTGCAGGTTATATGTTGACAGGAAAATATTAGAGGTCGATCTTTTGCAATATTTAGTAAGGGGTCCGTGAAATCAAATCGTCGCCTTGCGACGGGCTGAAACTTGGGCACGCTAAGGCAAATTGGACATATGATTCAATGAAGCACGAAGTACTCGAATGGCTAAGTCAGGAGAGTGGCCGTGCAACAAAGTTATGAAATCGAACCGCATCAGCTCGGCAAAACGTCAAAGGCGTATCGACTCAAGGTGGGAGGATTGACTTCTTTTTACTCCTTCATTCGAGAAGTCAAATATATCATTGTATGCTAAAAGTTAACCTATCGACGCCACGGGCGTGGTCCGATCGGAGATAAATCATAATGTGTGTTGAACACTTAGTTAGTACAATTGAAATAAAACGTGCTTCAATATGCACGAGTCGCTATGGAACATTGGATATCGCAAAGGCGAGCGCCTCGGTGCGCAAGCCATAAGAACATAGGATAACTGTACTCGGCGAGTGCCTTAGTGCACGAACCATACCGTGCCCTGCTGCACGAGTTAGATGGCTAGAACATTGGAAGACAATAGGCAAGCGCCCTAGCGCGCAAGCCCCGAACATTGAATGCTAAGTTATAGAACATGAAAATACGGTCGAAACGTGCCTACGTGCACGGGATAATAAAAGATGGCTTCGTTGCGAAACAATACAGTTGTGGCATGAATGTGGCGTAACTGTCGGCTATGACATGGTGCCTCGAAAGGTGTTCAAGACCTTCGTGTCGTTCGGTTGACGAGCATTGAGTTGAGGCACGATGCCATTGAATCATTGAAACGAAGTATGAAATATAAGAACACAGGAAGCTAACGAAAGAGATGCGAGATAATAAGTCTGAGTCTCGGACTTAAGACTATGTTTGGTTGTTTGAATTTGATTACTTGAATGATAAGGCATTACATGGTCGATTGGAATGGGCTCGAGATTAATGTGATAATGACTCGTGCACGAGTGTTTCCTCCAAACGGTTAAATGTCGGATGCGCCCCAGAACCGCTTGGTCTAGGAGGGAATCGAATAATCTTTGTAGGCGCACATCCTTAAACAAGATGAAAAAAGCCGCAAATGATGGTATGCAGCGGGAACGTTTCGGTTGTTGGGATGTAACCCAACCCGTGAAACGCCGAGCAGCCCGACGAAATATTGAGAAAAGAAGGAGAGAAAAGAAAGGAACTCCTTTAGTCCATTCCGGCACGGATACGCCAACGGTCCTCATATAGTTAAGGAACGATGGGTTGAAAGTGTAGGCGCATATGCGTCCCGCATAGAGATCCTACTTAGAGATGCACATATAATATGACCGGGAAGGAATGGGGTGTATTCACCTTACGTCAGAGCAAGGGCGAGTGCGTCGACTTGGTAAGTCGCGCCACGAATCAAACACGAGATTGCTTATTTGTTTGCCTATTCAATTTGATAACATGCTGCTATGATAACATGCTTTACGCTTTCGAAGATGCCATGAAATTGACCCTAAGGAGAACATAGCAAGATCATAAGCTAAGTTACATGATTCAACATAAATATTAAAATATCAGTTTGGAAAGATAATCTTTGCTTCAGTACATACGAGGACGAACGTACTGATCCTCCACCAGCTTCATGCAGGGTGCAGGGAATGGATTGCTCACGGCGAAGTGTTGCTTGAACGTGTTGAGGCTTGGAATGCCGAAGCGCATTGAAGCGTGCAATCGCATTGACGCTCGGACTATGCAACTGGATTGATGCGGCCGAGATATAGAAGGCATGATATATGGAACGGTGAAATCCTTTGTGGGCAAGAGAGAACCTGAGTATTGTAGCCAATCTGGCATATATTGTTAGGCTATCAAAAGCCATTGTAATCTCAGTTTCGGATATCAATAAAGAGAATTGTTTCGTATACCCTGTTTTCCTTTCGTTGTTAATATCGAATCAAAAGATAACCATTTGAGAACTTGTCATCTTGCCTTACACGAGCGCAACTCCAGGCTTGTGCGATATCACGCCCCCTGTGAGGATGATGATTCGGGTGATTCTCGGTCGGGGCATGACAAATTGGTATCAGAGCCCTAGGCTCAATTTCCTCTGGACGCTCGCTTCATTACAATTCTAAAAGTTGCCCACCACCACTTAATACCACTCTTGACTCTACTCGATGCCGTACTGGATGTTCCATACAATAAGTCTAATACAAATCGTGTAATTTTGCCGCATGTGTTTTGGAAATTACATGATGTTTGCTAAGAAAGTCGCGAAGGGTATATTGCATTGAATGCAAACGAGCCGTAAAAATGTTAGTTGCTGCAAGCGCAACAAATTGTGAAATACGATTTGAGATGTTGTCGCAATGTAACATGTTGAAAGAGAAATAAAATGATGCACGAAGTGCAACGAGTAATGGTGAATATGCATTAAAATAAAAGTGAGAAGTGATAAGCCAATACCGAATGTGTTAAACGGATTTGGGCATTGACTTGGAAAGTCGAAAATAAATTGCTGCACGATGTGCAACGCGTATTGGAAGAAAAATCATTGCACGTGGTGCAACACATATCAAATTAATCATTGCACGAAGTGCAGGGGAAATTGGAAATAAATCGTTGTACAAAGTGAAATAAAATATTGGAAATAAATCGTAGCACGATGTGCAACGCGTATCGGAAGTGAAATTTGTTGCACGGGATGCAACGCGTATCTAAATAAATTGTTGCACGAGATGCAATATAAGGAAAGAATTGAAATCAAAAATCGATAGAACGAATCGTTCGGTTGCACACCAAACTTATGTTGTCAAGCGAGAACATTGACCGAGTTGTGTCAGATGTGAATTAATTGAAGTTACAGTTGTGATCAAGCACGATCACTGCAGAAATCGTGAGTCGGAAGAGATCGTTGGTCTATACTAAGTATAATGCGAGGGAAATGACTTGAGTTCCGAGTGGTATATGCCATACCACGTAGGCGATGAATGACTCGATTCGGAGTAGTATATGGTGTATCACTTATACGATGATTTGCATCGATGCGTTGTGAGAATTGCGGAAGGTTTGTCCACAACGGACGGGGGAGTACCGATACTCGATTGAAAATTTGTATGACGATATGTTGATGCAAGTGATCATCGAAAATTGGTTGGGACGATAAGGGGAGACTCATATCGATGAACGATACGTCGGACAAAAGTTATAAGTTGGTCGGACGATCGAGACTAGCAAAACGATTATGTCTTGATGCAATAATCTAATCGACGGGAAAGGAAAAACTCGAGCTTACGAATGAGTCACACGACTTGCGATCTCGATAGAAATGTTGGACGAGGCGAATCGAATCGCACGACTTACGATTTTGATAGAAATGTTGGGCGATGCGAATTGTAATCGAATCGCACGATGTGCGACTTCGGTAAGAAAGTTGGTTGACGTGAGAAATCGTGCTTAAGAAATAGTTGGTTACGTTACGACGACACTCATTTGAGTACGACTGATAGCACGTGAAACTTAGAGGGCGAGATTGTATGACTTGAGGGTTCGATGTTGGATAATCGGTAACTCAGTTACGCGATCAAAGTATAGTGGGATGCGACGAATCGGAGAACGAGTAGATGCGTATAGAAAAGTTTGTTGCGAACTTGGATGTATGCGATGCGAGCTAAGTTGACGTTGAAACGGATTCAAAGTTGACCCTTACAATATCGAAATTGATACGACGTATCGAGATCGATACGTAAGAAAACGTAAGCTTGATGTGAGAATACAAAATGGAGTACACCTTGCGCTATCAAAATTTTGTAAGTAACAATACGAGAATGAAACGAACTGGTTGATCATGAACTTTGTGATTAATCAGGACGAGACTATAAGTCATCGACGATTGCTCGATGCGTATAGCATCTCGTGTGTCGACCCGCGAATAAGATATACTCGAACTCGATACGAATAGATATTTCGTAAATTGTGGAATCATCGACGGTAGTGCATGACTTGACTCGGAGGATAGTTGTGCATCGGTGTTTACAAAAAGAAAAGTTGAAGAACTTTATTGATACAAACTTTGTAAAAGATTACAATTTGAATTCTGGGAATGGTACAACTTTAGGAATCCAATCTAGATGACGATTGCTTTATCCCTTGGACGATGTGAACTTTGAAGACGAAGCCTCTGAAGTTGAAAACAACTCTGGAATTGAAGGCAAAAAGCCTCGGAAGTTGAAGGCAAAAGCCTCGGAAGAATGCAGCAGCACTTGGGCAAGAACTTCTGAACTCTCTGAACTTTGAAGTCTGATAATCTAATCTATGATCTCTGATTATTGATCCCCCTTGAATGGAGACTTGAAACTCTATTTATAGAGTTCTGAGAAATAACTAACTTTTAGTTATTCTGGACTGCGCATGCTAGATTGTACAGCAATTGGATTGCGCAGCAATGGACTGTACAGACAGTTACTGGATCATGGGCCAACTGCCTTGGACACAAGGCATCTTTTGATTGAAATGCGCATAATCGTGCATAAACAGTTGCCACGAAATGAGCAATTGATGGCATGAATGCCACGTGTATTTTGTCATTTGTGTTGATAGAACGTGCATACTGAATTGTGCAGGCTTTGGATTGCGCCAACTTGAATTGCGCAGGAAATGGATTGGGCCAACATAGATTGCGCCAACATGGATTGTGCTGCCAGCTGTCCTCGAGCACCGTACTGCACGATTAAACGAACAGTCGCCTCGTTCTCTGTGCTGTCAGCTGTCAGAAGATTTGATTTGTGTCAGGTAATGATGGTGATTTGCCACGTCAGCCTGCGCACTTGGAAGTGTGCGCAATCTAGCATGCGCAATCTGAAGGATGCGCAATCTGATGTCTGCACAGTTTATCTGAAAGTTGTATTTCTTGATTTTTTGACTTTGTTGATATGTGCAACTTGATTTTTCAGGACCTACAAGACCCCCTTCAAAGTTTTCGAAAGTTGAATTTATTCAAAATTTCGAAATACTTTGAATTTTGAATTTGAAACTAATTTGCGCAAGTAGTGAGCTGTCTGCGCAATCTGAGGTTTTAGCCCATTTTTAGGCGCAATCTAAGGCGGCCATTTCGTTTTTGAAAAACTATAAATAGCTCTTCAATTCTTTCGAAGTGTTCTTTACTTGCTTTCTTCGTGAACTTGAGAGAAAAACTTCTGAGCTCTTTCTTTCTTTCTTCTCCGACGATCTCAATGGCTCCCCGACGATCCTCTGCCGCTGCTAAGGGCAAGGCCCCCGCCGAGTCATCGGCTAGGGCTGCGCGACGAGCTTCTCGCCATGAAACTGCTCATCCAGCAATGATAGGTAGATGACCTAATCAAAAACTCTTTTTGGAGTTTTGATTTCACTGTTCTTTTCGGAATCCATCTCTTTTTAGAGATAGGATCATACTGCGCCACCCTTTTTAGGGTTTTGGTTGCACAAATCAGTTCATTCCTTCATTTTTATGAAGGACGACTCTCTGCGCAATCGGTTGAACTGCGCTGACAAAAGTCAGCACAATTTGCTGATTTGCGCGAGATTTGTCAGCGCAAACTGATGTCTGATTTATTGCGCAATATGATATTACGCAATCTAATTTTTTTTTGTGCAAACTGAATCTTTGACTTTGACTTATACTGAAAATTTTTGTTTTCTCTGTCTGATGCAGTTAATACTAGAGAAGACCCAGAATACGAGAACTTCGTAGGGACCCTTTCAGAATCAGAATATAAAGAGGACTTGTCACATGTGCACTATCCTCAATATGATTTACCGACCTCCCGTCAGGCCATTTTGATATCCCAGGATAATCAGACACTGCAATGTTTGATGAACGGACAACCTCTAGAAACTGCAGATGCTGTCATACACAAGAAACCATTATTCTTATTCGGTGAAGCTTTTGAGAAAAGTTCTCAACCGAGACCAAGAATGGAAGAAAGGATTGTCCATCAGACGGATAGATCTTTCTCGATACCAAATGTTCCACGCTGCCTCCCTTTATCCCGGTATGCTCATACGAGCTATCCGAGGAAGATGGAATGGAACCTTACACCGTTCCAAGACGCCCGTCTAGGAAGAATTTTTGTGAAGAAGGGGCCGAACAAGAAGGATATGTTTTACAGCTCCTCAGAATGGTACATTGTTTTGTTGAGAGGTCTGAAACCCGGTTGTATTCCGTCGGAGAATTCTTCCTTGTTAATGCCCGTCAGAGCTCCAATTTTTGCAAATGAATTTGCGAAGGTCGAAGGAAGATATCCTGAGCAGGACATCAGACTAAGTGGATTGGTGAATCCAGATTTTAAAAGATGGAGCTGCATAGCAAATTGGATTCTGACCAAGTTTGAAAACGAACTGCAGCAAATCAACTTGTACCAAGCAGTGCATGCCACTGTCTATGGTTTTGCTCCGAACCCTCACCTATTTTTGGCTCTAGTAGAGAGGTACAATTATAGAACAGGGACCTTCATGACTCCCGGCGGAGAAATCGGGTTTGCACTTCATGAGATGAAGTATATCTCTTTTTTGCCAATGGGAGATGCCCCATATGAAGAATTTGTCCCAACCAATGATGATTTGGACAGACTCCGGAGAGAGAATACAGAAATGGTAGCAGTCTTCG
Source organism: Iris pallida (assembly GCA_029216955.1). Classification (NCBI taxonomy): domain Eukaryota; kingdom Viridiplantae; phylum Streptophyta; class Magnoliopsida; order Asparagales; family Iridaceae; genus Iris; species Iris pallida. The sequence goes on from JANAVB010025198.1 coordinate 4,840,414, forward strand.
AGGAACTGCTATGCCATTATAAAATTTGTTCCTTGTTCTATAAAAGTGCCACATCAAACACTTGCTATTTCTCGAAATGGCTACCTTATCTGTTCCTTAACCACATTCAAGAACCAAAGACCAAGGAACATGATAGATGCTATCCTGATTTCTTTAAGCCATTGAGCAACACAGAAGTGATGAAGTTGATGGAAGAAAGTGGCAATTTTGACAAAGAGATGAAGGATGATTATCAATGCCCTCCTTTGAAGAAAGGAGATACTCTCGAAAGTTATCTGAGAGTAGGATATAGGCCGATGTCAAAAGAAGCCCAATTAGCAGGGTTTCTGACACATTGGCTCCGTCGGTTTGTAGTCCCGGGATCCAGTGCTGTAGACCGCTTCCGTCGCGGTGTTCTTTTTACAGCCGTTAGATTAGTCTTCGGCTATAAGATGGATCTTCTGTCAGCGATGACTTGTAAGTTAAATCCTGGTCTTTGTCTGTACGTCGATCTGATGCTGAAATGCAAGGGTGAAAAAGAATTTCCTCGGTTGGAATTACCGTACACATATCTATTTGGGTGGTTGCTCCTTCACCATCCCACTTTGATGGATCCTGGCATGGGACCGGTCGACGGCAGCTTTTTATGGAGATACTCTCATGGTAAATGGAAATACACTGCTCTGAGAGATTGCAGATATGCTCCGAACTTAAACAAAGGATGGAACTTTTATTGCACCCATCCTCCTGCTGGTTACGAACAAATGCGGACGAATATGATTGACTTGCAGATGCATCCTCTGAGCCGTGCAGCTTTTGAGTGGTTGAAAATAATTTGACCGTCCCATTTGGTGTACCGGTTTGAAGATGAATGTTATTTAGAGCCATATCTTCCCAGTCGATTTGCTCGACCGTTCGGGTATGACCAATTCCATGTAGGGAATGCTATCACATGTCTTCAGGGAAAGGGTTATTTGATAGATGGGGCCCGAGCATGGGCTTATTATAATGCTCGAGATACGAAATTGACGTTCTCGATGCCTGCAAACAACAATCATGGCCCTCGGATGCTATTTACATACTCCGTATTTTATACATCTTCAAATACCTTTGTTGAGAATTTCAACCTCGTGGATAGCTTCGCGTCTTCAGCAAGATTGAAGAGGGGAGGAGTCATTATGTCGCTCATAGGAAATGATGAAGTTCATGAGCCAGTAGACGCTCCCTTGGAAGCTTCAAGGGATGTTGTGTTTCCTCAAGAAGTTAATGCGCCACTACGTGTCTCTTTGAAGGTGGGCAAATCTCCAGCAAAAAGGAGGAGAAGAGAGGAACCTCCAGCTCCAGCAGCAAGGAAGAAATTGATCTTAGACCATTCTTCTGAAAAGATTACCACTCGCTCTCAATCTCGGCAGCTGGCCGAGTCAATCCAGCAAGAAGAGGCCACTACACCGACCTCTGTCCAAAGACAAGTCGAGACTGTAAATATAGAGAGCCCTGAGAGGCCTCTGAAAAGAAAGAAGCTGGCCCAAAGAAGAAATCGAGCCCTGTCTTCAATGGTAATTGATGCTGCAGCTGGATTAACTTTGCCATCTCCCACTCCTATTTCAGAACCTAGGAATAAAAATCCTAGTCCATAACATGGAGAAGAGATCGAGCAGAGGAAAGATCTTGATCCGAGAACTGAGGCCGAAGAGCCCAGAGGAAATATTATGGAGGAAGTGGAGGAAGAGCAAAATGTTGTACACTCTCTTTTACCTGCTGCGGAGATGATTCAACTTCCGCCTACTCCTAGAACCCTCCGCGAAGAGGAAGATCGCGAAGTGATTGCGGCTCTAGAAGATTGCAGTTACAGCCCGCTGGATGACTATTGTGACCAAGCTGAAAATACCAGTAGAAATGTACCAGAAGAAGATGAAGATGAAGAGAGCTCTTCGTCTGAGAATATTGATGAATATATGCAAGATCTCGAAAGAGATGATGAAGAGCATATATCTCCTAATGCTGTTGGTGATACCTTGAATCCTGAAGAGGATGTTGAGGCTCCAGAAAATGCTGCTGATACCTTCAATCCTGAAAAGGATGTTGAGGTTCCAGAAAGTGCTGCTGATACTTTAAATCCTGAAAAGGATGTTGAGGTAACAGTATCTCCAGAAAAAGCAGTAAATGAAGAAGCTCCGGAAGAAACTCCCGCTACTGACCCTCAAGGTATATAATGAAATTAGCAATTTCCTCTTAAATAGATTGATAGCTAACGTCCTTATTTGTATTTCTTGCAGATCTTGAGACTCCTCTAGCACCTCCGATATGCACAGACATAGTGCCTATAACGACGGTGATTGTTAGTAGCAGTCATCATTTATCTTGTGGTTCTGAAGCGGGCAGTAGCCAAGCTGTTATGGCTGAAGCTACTTCTGCTCGGCCAGAGTCTACTCCAGCAGATGATAGGCTCATTGCTGGATTCAACCATGGTAAGATAATTTACATCTTTAATCTTCTTGGATAATAGCAAAATGACAATTTTTACTTTTTGCAGAAGAACAACCGGGAGGGGCAACTAGCTCCACTTTGGCTCCTTTGTTCAAAGAGCCTGCTGTCGAGACACGAGAGATTGAACATCCCGCAACCTCATCATCAACAGGAGTGGCTGCAACTTCTGGTGCTATAGCAACTAATAATATTGTGATTAAATCATTTACTAGATGCTTTTTTGAATCTTTGGGCCCTTTAGTAAAGAGAATAATGGAAAAAGAGGGTACTGATTTTTTCATGGTTAGAGGTCCAACCTCTCTCCTAGTAAGGGCTATCCGGGAACAAGGTGATGAGGCTCAAGCCACTCTCCTGGATCATATTTTGAATGAATTAGAGATTTCCATCAAAAGCTATAAAGAGCTCAACCAAGGAGACGTAGAATCTCTAGTACAGGCAGAATTCGAGCAACTGGCTCAAGCAGCTGACATTGAAAGGGTCAATCTCCAGAATCTTTTGGAAGCCTTCTCTGCAAAATCTGCTGAATATAACTCCAAGCTGGAATCAGTAACCTTGATGGCTGATAGAAAAGAGAAAAGAGCTACTGAACTAAGGGCAGAGATTGCTCGTCTTCAGAAGGAATTAGAAGAGGAAATTGCTGATCATCAACTTGCAACTCAACAATTCAATGCTCTGATTCAGGAGAGGGATGAATATGTGGAAGCTCATAATGCTGAGATTACTCGCCGAATGGTGGCCATGCCTGCTTTCAATAAAGAAACCGGGATGGAAGAAGCCAGAAGGAGGGTGATGTCCACTCGTGAAGAACGGCTGCAGACTTTAAAGCAGCAGATCGACAATCTGATAATACCTCCATCTTAGTGGAACATTTTGTATCTTTATGTCTTTTGAAGTATATGTGTTTTTTGTAATGTCTTATATTTCGATTAATAAAAGACATTTTTGCTGTGGCTCCATTATTTGTTGCATATCTTGTTCAGATATAAATAATAGAGATAGAAAATATATTCAGAGGTACAAGACATGATATATTTCTAGATGATTTTGTAGAAAATAATTATATTCATTACATCTGCTCAGAGGTAATATGGACGTGGCAGAATATACTGAACATTATTATCTCAATTGACAACTTAATCGAAACGATAAGTTGCTGATGTGGATGTGAAATGAACGGGAAAACCTCAAATGATGGAATGAATGGACAAACCGTCAAAATGGATAATAATGAACGGATGAACCGTCAAGTGATGATGAATGAACGGGTGAACCGTCGAATGATAATGAACGGACGAACCGTCAGGTGATAATGAACGGATGAACCGTCGGGTGAATTGAATGAACGGATGAACCGTCAGGTGATGATAAAGGAACGGACGAACCGTCAGATGGATGTGTTGCTTTGTTATCTGCCTATAAATAGAACAAAATTTTAGCAGAAAGGAGCACTTCCCCTTTTCTAACATAAAAATATCATCTGGAGATGCATCCAAGAAGGCTAAACTTTCCCCGAAGGTTGAGAAGAGCACTGAAGAATGTCCTGTCGATCCAGTTCAATCAAAGAAGACAGAAGTAGGCGAAGGTTCGTCTGCACCCAAACCACCGTGAGACATCCTGGATTTTCTGCTTGAACTAGGAAGGACCGAAGAAGAGGAAGCCATGAGGATGGCCGCTTGCAAGTTCCTAGTGGGTTCCAGCAAGGAGGTTCTCGGCTCTTTTGCTGACCGTGTTTTTGAAAAAGACGGCAGTGGTCCTCGTCCAAATATAGAGAAGGATGATAGTGACCTTCCTTTATATCATGTACTGTCATTCATGATAAAATAAAATGTTATTTATGAACATGAACTTGCCTGATGATTTACAAGCATTTACATTTATACATAATACTTTTTAAGGAATTTGCTATTGATAGGCATCATTGCAATTCGTCCATCCAGTTCTGAGAGTTGATAAGCTCTATTTGAGAAAACTTTGCTTACAACATAGGGACCTTCCCACTTTGCATCGAATTTGCCTTTACTCATATGAGTCATAGTCATAGGACGTCTGATTGTTAAAACAAGTTCTCCTTGCTGAAAGGCTCTGACCTTAACTTTACGGTTGAAAGTCTTAGAAATACGAGCTTGGTATAACTCAATATGTTGTTGAGCCATTAACCGCTTCTCATTAAGTGCCTCCAATTCTTGAAGTCGAAGAAGATCATTGTTCTCTGTAGTGAGCTCGTTAGCAATGATAATCCTTAAAGAAGGAATTTGAAGTTCCAGAGGAAGAACAGCTTCACAACCATATACCAAAGAGAAAGGTGTAAAACCTGTGGGGTTACGGACCGTAGTTCGGTAGGCCCATAGACATTCGCCAAGCTTTTCACTCCAATTACGTTTGTTAGTGGATACAAATTTTTTGAGGAGCTTGATAATAGTTTTGTTGAAGGCTTCAGCTAAACCATTAGCGGCAGGATTGTAGGCAGTCGAGGCGACGTTATCAATCCGGTGATCATCACAGAATCTGGTAAATTTTTGGCTGATGAATTATGGTCCATTGTCATGAATGATTCGTCGAGGGACACCAAATCGATAAATAACATGATGTTTGACGAAGTTGATGACGCTATTGGTCTTAACTTCAGCCAAGGGTATAGCTTCAGCCCATTTGGAGAAGTAGTCTGTTATTGCTAGAATGAACCGATGTCCTCTAGAAGAAGGAGGATTAATAGGCCCTATGACATCCATGCCCCAAGCTTCAAAAGGCTAGGAAGCGGCTGTCGGGTGTAGAAATTCTGAAGGTTGATGAATGAAATCTGCATGGATTTGACAGGCTCGATATTTCCTTGCATATTCGATGGCATCTGATACCATAGAGGGCCAGTAGTAACCCATTCTTCGGATGCGATCCTGTAGTTTAGGACCGGGTTGATGTGCTCCGCAGACACCATCGTGAGCTTCACGTAACACCTATTTTGCTTCCTCACCAGCTAGACATCGTAGAAGTAGACCGTCATAAGTCCGCCGATAGAGAGTTTTGGTGGTTTGATTGTAGTAGAACCGTAGAGATCATCGTCGAATACTTGTAGCCTCCTTAGGATCTTCGGGGAGTATGTCGTGAACCACAAAGTCGATGAAAGGAGTTCTCCAATCTTCATTGATAACATTAATTTCAGCAAAATTACTGAATTCGATGTTACGATTGTTTTCGACATAAAACAATTCTCGATTAGAGATAACCACCACTTGTTGTCTTCTGACGGGAACAGCTAAAACTGCTGCAAGATTGGCTAAGGCATCTGCTTCAGTATTGCAAGCTCGGCGTACATATTCAATAAAGAAAGCTTTGAATGATGTAGCCATGTTGATTGCTGCCTCAAAGTAAGGTACCAGATCTTGATGACGGACTTCATAAATTCCTCTAACCTGGTTAACAACCAGCTTAGAGTCGCCGTAAACTTCGAGATATTCAATGTCTAATTGCTTGGCTAATTGAAGACCGATGAGTAGAGCATTGTACTCTGCCACGTTGTTGGAGCAGGATTCATCTAGAGAGTAAGCTCTTTGAATAGTTGATCCGACTGGAGAAACGAGGACAATTCCGACTCCTGCTACAATAGCACCGTTGGGTCCAATTCTGGATGCTCCGTCAAAGAATAGACGCCAGGTTGGAAATTCTTCAGAGGTCATGTTGACTTCCAACGTCTCGTTTGGAATTTCATTGTAAAGCTTGGATGTTTCTGGTACAGGATGAGCCCCCAAGAAATCTGCCAGTGCTTGACCTTTGACAGACTTTTGAGGAACATACACCATGTCATATTGGGCTAGAAGAATGGCCCATGTAGCAAGCCGAAAGTTGAGCGTGCTAGACTTCTTCATCAGTACCCGAAGAGGATTGACTCGGGATATGACATGAATAGTTTGACCAATAATATAATGCCTTGTCTTTTGAACGGCGAACATAAGGGCTAGACATTCTTTTACAACCAGACTATAACGGTGTTCAGCACCAATCATAGTACGACTGAGATAGTAGATGGCTTGTTCATGACCTCCTTTATTCTTTTGGGCGAGTAAAGCACCCAATGAATGGTCCATGGCACGGATGTACATTAAAAATGGAATACCTGAGATTGGTGGCACCAAGACCGGTGGGTTCATGAGATATCGTTTGATGTCGTCGAATGCTTGTTGACATTCTTCAGTCCAAATAAAAGATACACCCTTCTTCATTAGTTGAGTGAATGGTCTGCAGCGTCCAGACAAGTTCGAAATGAATCTCCTACTGTACGCAAGTCGACCTTGGAATCCTCGTAGCTCTTTTAGGTTGCGTGGAGGACGCATCTCTTGAATGACTTTGATCTTCTCGGGATCCACGTGTATACCCTTAGAGGTAATAACGAAGCCGAGAAACTTACCACTAGAGACACCCAAGAATGACTTTGTGGGATTCATCTTGAGCTGATGTTGACGCATGAGATTGAAGATTGTTCTCAAATCTTGGATATGATCTTCTTTCAGACGACTTTTAACAGCGATATCATCAATATAACATTCGACTATTTTATGAAGATGTTCTCTAAAAATGGTACTCATAGCCCGTTGGTAAGTTGCACCAGCGTTCTTGAGACCAAATGGCATCACTGTGTAGCAATAGACTCCCCGAGGAGTGAGGAAAGATGTGTGTTTTTTATCTTCGGGATTCATCTTGATCTGATTGTATCCAGAGAATCCATCCATAAAAGATATTCGCTCAAACCCACAGGTATTGTCAATCATGACGTCCGTGATAGGGAGAGGAAATTTATCTTTCGGATATGCTTCAGTAAGATCCCGAAAGTCGATGCAGACTCGGACTTTGCCGGTTTTCTTCAGAACTGGAACAACGTTGGCTACCCAATCAGGATGTTGTTCTTCTCGAATAAAGCCACAAGCGATAAGCTTCTTGACTTCATCATCGATCGCGTCCATCATTTCTGGCTTGAAACGCCGTTGTTGTTGTTTGACCGGTTTTGCATTCGGTAGGATGTTCAGTTTGTGAGTAGCAATTTTGGGATCTAAACCTGGCATGTCTTCATAACTCCAAGCAAAGACGTCAATGTATTCTTTAATGAGAAGAATCAACTCTTATTTATCTGCTTCTGGAAGATTCTTGCTGATAAAGATTGGACGAGGTGACTCGCTATCTCCTACATCAACTTAAACTAGTTGATCTTCAGTAGGAGGTTCTCTTTGTTCAAATCGGAGTACCCACTGATTATCCATCTGTTGAGCCCAAGGATCTGTTTCAGGATTTTCTTCAATGTCCTCATCATATCCTTCCGGAAGTGTAACACCCAGTTTTTCAGAAGAGGGTAATTTTGAAATTTTGTAATTATAATTATTATTTAATGGTATTTATTTCATGTTATGATTTTTAGTGATTTTTAATTATTTTTAAACTATTTAAATTCATGACTTATGATTTGGTGTCTTGCTAGTGTTCATTTCCAGACTGAGGGATATTTTAGTCATTTTTATAATTTTAAGAATTATTTGGGATTATTATTTATTAAATAAAATTTATTATTATTAATTAGAATTTATGGGAATTTTTAGAATTTATTTTGGATTTATTTGGACTGGTTTGATTTTTGGTCAGTTTTGACTCTTGTAGACTAACCTAGGAACTAACCATACTTAGTTGAGCTTGGTTAGGTCAAGTGACCCTAGTCTAACCTAGTGTGACTCAAGTTAGTGGTTAGTGATTCATAGAACTAGAATTTGAATGTTAGAAATCATTTGATTTGGTGAATGGCTTGTGGTTTCACAAGTCATTATTGTGACTTAGCTAGATTGGACTCAAACCTAGCTCAACCCTAACCCAAGACCAAGTGGTCAGCCATCCCTAGCTGAACCTAGGGAATCCCACCCTATAAAAACCCCTCTCAAACTTAGGGCTAGCCCCCCTCTTTAGAAATTTTGGATCCAAGAAGAAGGAGGTGAGTTCTTGATTTGTAAATTCCATATTAATTCCATTTTAATTCCTAAAATCTTCAAACTTGTTGCAATAGTTCCTAATAGTGATTTACTTGCTGTTGTGGAGGTTTGGTTCAGTTTGGAGATAATTTGGAGGATTTGGGACATCAAGAGAAGAGCATTCAAAAGGGGGTTTTATTGGAAAGTTCAAGCTTAGGTATATCTCTCTTCTCTCCATGAAATTTCACTTGGTCTTCACCAATAGGAACCCTAAGTGATCACCCTGAGGCCTGTATAGGTGTCGTGTCGGGTTTCATCAGTTTCGTGTCCATTTGGACACGTATCAGAGATGATACCCAAGTGTTTGTCGAAATGCCACAAAGGGCATTTCGATCTCTGTTGTTCAATGTTTTTAAATAGGAAATAGGGATTTATGGTTGTTTATGTATTCCTAAACTGTTGTGGTGATTTTGGTATCCTATTGTGTCGATTTCCTTGCTTGGACACGCGCGCGCACACGGCGCGCGCGGCTACAGTGTTTCCCCTGCATCTCGGGGACCACTGTGGACACGACACGTCTCGTGTTGACACCATCTTTTGGGAGGATGTTGGGGCATCCACTGACACCATCCTCCCCAATTTTCATTGGATTTTGTGCTCTGGTTTGGGAGTTTTTCTTTGTGCACTGATTCGACACTGTGTTGTGCACAGTCTGTGTTGGTTCTGGTTGTGTTGCTCTGTGTAAGTCCATAGTTAAATGTTTTTAATCATGTTTTAAATAATAATTAAGATCCTAATGTATAGTATGTAGTGTATGTAGATTGGTTACACATTTTGAGTTGGGTTCATGAGGATTTTTGGATTCGAATGGCAATGTGTATTGTTTTCTCTTCTGATACTCATGTATACTGTCACTGTTGGTTCAGTCCATAAATTTCCAGTTTTTACTTTGTTTGTTAAAACAAAATGGATCCCAACATATCATAATATCAGTTAAACTAGTGTTTACATGGAAATTGAATGGTTTGGTTTTGAAAATGGGATTTTGGCCTAAGGAGTAGAGGCATGGTATGCTAATACATAAGGTTGCTGTCAACTCTTCATTTCCAATTTTTGTTAAAAGAAATGAACTTGCAAATCCTTTTAATTCCATGTTTTAAGCTAATGTTGCTGTTGGATTCCCTGTTCTTAAATTTTAAATCATGTAGAATCTGTGGGGTGACTTTCCAGTTTGGTATCATCAATTAGTAAACTGGATAAAAGTTAGGCTTTTGAAGTTAGGAATTGTTTTCCTTTCCTTTGATTTTTTCTGTCAAATGCCAATATAGGATTTAGAGAACCTGATTGTTGTGAACCTGGGAATGATATGCCTTCCTTCCCATTTCCTTAACAGTTAACTCTTCAAACCACTTTGCCCCAATGCATATAGCCCACACACACATCACATTCCTGTACACCCTCACTCTTAGCACACCACAGCAGTATACACAGCCTATTTACTGCACTTGCCTACATGCTTATTTTTCCTGCAAACACAGCCTCATGTTTTAATTCCTGCATCTTACATTGTAGCAGTCCACACACCTTTCACCCTTCACTGTTGTGCATTGGTTCTAGTACACACACTCACTACTCATTCTTTCAATGTCTTGCTATTTCATGCACACATATTGATCCCTGTTTTCAGTTTCTTCTTCGACTCTGTTATGTTTTCTGTCCACACTTTTGACACACACACACATATGCTTCTCTCTATTTAAATCTATGTATATATATTATATGTAGGAACATGCATGATACATGTATATGTATATATAGGTATGTGTATCTAATGTGATATATATATTGTGTATATGTGGAGATACATATATATAGGAATTTTAACATGAAGTTATGTGTGGTTGTGTATAAGTTTCATATGAGGCCTATGGATATTGCCTATAGGTATATAGGTATATTCATGAACTTGTTTGTGTTATTGGCCTAGATGCCATATAGGTTGTGGGATGATGTTGTGACTTGTGTTTTATAGGTTATAAGACTTGGTAAGCTAGCATAGGCTAGTTTAGCATTGTTAGACTAATATGGACTAGTTAGGCCTAGTTTAGACTCAACTAGACTTGTTTGACCTAGTTTGACTTCTAGGGTTGACCAAAGTTGACCAAGAGTTGACTTTGGCCTAGATTGACCTAGAATCATGTAGAATGCATAGTAGGACTCCATGTTACTATTCTGGACTTGTTGTGACTTGTGCTGTTCTGTTTAGGAGCCAGACACCACTCCTTGGACAGTACGTTTCATACCGGACACTCAGTTACAGGCGAGTACATTCTCTGATTATTTCATATCCTGCTTAGAATTATTACCTGCAGTAGATTACTTTACTTGTACTGTCACGTTGGTCACACGGATTGGTACTATATGGATCTCTACATGCGATGTTATCCCCCTCGGGAGCATCGGGTACATTGTGCTTGTGCGTTTCACTTACATCTTGTACTCCTGTGCTTTCATTACATGTGCACTCCTGTGAATCTTGTACTCTCATGTTCACGGAGCCCCATGTATACTATCATGTACACCCTATATGGGCTCCCATGTGATATCCTGTGCAATAACATAACCTGTTTAGATCCTTGTGTATTGATTGGGGATACGGGGGAGTGCTAGTAGTCGTGTGAACAATTCCTTGTAGTGTAGTTTCCTGTGCACCTCGACATCCTGTGCAAATCTGTCCTGTTCACATGTGCTATCTCGTACTCTGACTCACTAGTCACTGCTAGTTCTCTATGTATAGTAGATATTTACATTACAGTTCTTTTCATGTTTTACATACTGTTTTCCTTTCAGTACCTGTATCTTACTTTACTGCATGTTTATATTTTCTAACCTGCTATGAATTGTTGAGATGTACTGTGCTCGCTCCTGTCCTGACTGGACCTGTTGAAAATATTACAGAGGATGAGGAGGAGGCTGGCCTAGACACCTATTATGGGGCAGCACTGGATGACACCTGTGAGCTGGACCCTCAGGAGGATCCAGCAGTAGCTGAGGACTTTCCCCCGACTGCCTAGACTAGATAGTTAGGCTTTTATCTTTATGTAGTTGGACATGTTTTAGCTAGACTTTTATGTGGAGATCAGTTTTGTATATATTCTTTTATCTGAGACTTGTACTGCTGGGATTATCTTAGACTATGGTTTTATCTATTTCATTCCTTGAGTTCTATTCATATCGTGCTATATCTTCCTTAGTTGTGATTGAGTCCTTTGCTATGTCACCCCCATTCGGGGAGTATAAACTGCTAGTTATATAATTGTTAGATGTTGTGACCTAGGACAGCGTTCTACCGCCGACTCTGCGGCGTAGGCTGGGCGTTGTTACGTTCTCGTACCCTCACAGTGGGTGCGGGTCGTGACACGTTTTTAGTGGTAGCCCATGCAGGTCTAGACTAGAAGTGTAGTGGTACTCGAACTAGAGTATCGCTGCAGCCTGCTATAGGATATAGGATATAAATTTTAAGATACTCAATCACTTAGGAAAATTTTCTTTTATTGCTATCTAAATTCTTATTGTCAGCTGATCCTTTGAATTATAAACTGTCCGTCTTTGATTATATCGCTTCCCTCTCAGAATTTGATACTCTTGTTTGTCTATCTTCAGGATGGTAGAGACTCGTTCACAGCGTACCGTCCATGAGGATGCTGTAGAGGGGACTGCTACCTCTCAGCCAACACGGCGAGGCCAGGGGACTGCAGCTCTTGCTACCTCTGCTCGTGTTGAGACTTCGGCAGCAGCAGAGGATATGCACCCACCGGCTCGGAGGCAGGACCCGGTTATCCCAGAGGATCCATACCAGCAGCCACCTCCAGGGACGATAGACGCAGTGCAGCTGCTAGCCTTCTTCAGGCAGTACATGGAGGGTCAGCAGGGGCAGCAGCAGAGGCAGACGGCAGAGCTCACTCGAGGCATTGAGCTGGCAGTGACAGCAGTGGAGAGAGTAGCGGCTCAGCCAGCAGCAGTCCAGCAGCCGCACTAGCCACGGGAGAAAGGCATCCAGGACTTCCAAAAGATGCACCCGAGGGATTTCCGCGGGACAGAGGGGATCCTGTATGTCGATGAGTGGATCGAGCATATGGAGGAGATCTTCAGGCTGGCCGAGATTCCGACGAGGCTCCAGATAGAGGCAGCAGCCAGCATGATGCAGGATCTGGCTCGGACATGGTACCAGACCGACCCGAGGGTCGGCACAGCAGGACAGACTTGGGCAGCATTCAAGAAGCTGTTCAAGGAGAAGTTCTTCCCAGAGGCAGCGCTGGGAGCCCTCGAGACTCAGTTCGAGACCCTAGTCCAGGGGAGTCAGTCTGTGGAGGAGTATGCAGGAGAGTTCTGCCGCCTGGGCAGATTTGTAGAGGATTTGTCGGAGGCGACAAAGGCCCGGAGGTTCCGGAAGGGCTTGGTAAAGGAGGTCAAGTCCTACACCAAGAACGCCCGCAGTACTACATTTGAGGAGATACTGGTGGACGCACTAGCTGCAGAGGATGACCTTGAGCTTAGGCTCAAGAGAGGGAGAGATCCAGCTGGGGGCAGCAGCAGCAGCGGAGGCCAGGCCAAGAGGCCTCACTTTCAGCACCAGCAGCCGAGGCAGTTTCAGCCGCTGCCGATTCAGCAGCAGTTCCAGCATCAGGCACCCAGGCAGACAGTCAGTTGCCCCTTCTGCAAGAAGCCAGGGCATGGATGGAATGAGTACAGGAAGAGGCTCGGGAAGTGCCTTTTCTGCGGAGCAGCAGATCACCAGATGAGGGATTGTCCTAGGTCTGTGGGACGAACAGCTCAGGAAGGAGGAGCCGGAGCAGCAGCAGGCCAGCAGCGGGGACCAGCCCTGCCGACTCAGCAGCAGAGGTTCGTCCAGCACCAGCAGCAGGCCAGGGGAGGCCAGCAAGGACGAGCTTACGCCATGACACTTGAGGATGCTCAGGCAGTAGGAGAGGTGCTAGCAGGTTCTGATCTTCTCGATTCTATTCTACCTTGTCTCATTATACCTATCCTGAAATTCTATTCCATCTATTTATATCTGCTTCCTCATTGTTGATAAGTTTGATCTGGTGATTCGTTATGTTTGTTTTTCTTCTGAGAAAATCATATGGGCTAGGTCACCTCAGTTATGGGATCTAGAATCTTGATGGTCGTGTTAGTTGGCATAGTGAGGACATATAGTCAGATTTTGGATGTATTTTTCGGGTATGGGAATTTAAGGTTTTCGCCGTCGCATGCGGCAATGCGAAAATTTTAAATACCATGAACCTAAGGATACGTACCTTAGTCAAGGACTCTGTGATTATCGTAGCCATGCTCACTAGCACGACGAAGATTCTGAGTATCATGATTTTGGACAGACGCATATGACTATCTGACGGTATGTTTGAGACTTTGATTGTGGGGTGTATGACCTAGAAGGGCTACTACCATTTTAATTTCGAGGACGAAATTTTTGTAAGGTGGGTAGGATTGTAACACCCAGTTTTTCAGAAGAGGGTAATTTTGAAATTTTGTAATTATAATTATTATTTAATGGTATTTATTTCATGTTATGATTTTTAGTGATTTTTAATTATTTTTAAACTATTTAAATTCACGACTTATGATTTGGTGTCTTGCTAGTGTTCATTTCCAGACTGAGGGATATTTTAGTCATTTTTATAATTTTAAGAATTATTTGGGATTATTATTTATTAAATAAAATTTATTATTATTAATTAGAATTTATGGGAATTTTTAGAATTTATTTTGGATTTATTTGGACTGGTTTGATTTTTGGTCAGTTTTGACTCTTGTAGACTAACCTAGGAACTAACCATACTTAGTTGAGCTTGGTTAGGTCAAGTGACCCTAGTCTAACCTAGTGTGACTCAAGTTAGTGGTTAGTGATTCATAGAACTAGAATTTGAATGTTAGAAATCATTTGATTTGGTGAATGGCTTGTGGTTTCACAAGTCATTATTGTGACTTAGCTAGATTGGACTCAAACCTAGCTCAACCCTAACCCAAGACCAAGTGGTCAGCCATCCCTAGCTGAACCTAGGGAATCCCACCCTATAAAAACCCCTCTCAAACTTAGGGCTAGCCTCCCTCTTTAGAAATTTTGGATCCAAGAAGAAGGAGGTGAGTTCTTGATTTGTAAATTCCATATTAATTCCATTTTAATTCCTAAAATCTTCAAACTTGTTGCAATAGTTCCTAATAGTGATTTACTTGCTGTTGTGGAGGTTTGGTTCAGTTTGGAGATAATTTGGAGGATTTGGGACATCAAGAGAAGAGCATTCAAAAGGGGGTTTTATTGGAAAGTTCAAGCTTAGGTATATCTCTCTTCTCTCCATGAAATTTCACTTGGTCTTTACCAATAGGAACCCTAAGTGATCACCCTGAGGCCTGTATAGGTGTCGTGTCGGGTTTCATCAGTTTCGTGTCCATTTGGACACGTATCAGAGATGATACCCAAGTGTTTGTCGAAATGCCACAAAGGGCATTTCGATCTCTGTTGTTCAATGTTTTTAAATAGGAAATAGGGATTTATGGTTGTTTATGTATTCCTAAACTGTTGTGGTGATTTTGGTATCCTATTGTGTCGATTTCCTTGCTTGGACACGCGCGCGCACACGGCGCACGCGGCTACAGTGTTTCCCCTGCATCTCAGGGACCACTGTGGACACGACACGTCTCGTGTTGACACCATCTTTTGGGAGGATGTTGGGGCATCCACTGACACCATCCTCCCCAATTTTTATTGGATTTTGTGCTCTGGTTTGGGAGTTTTTCTTTGTGCACTGATTCGACACTGTGTTGTGCACAGTCTGTGTTGGTTCTGGTTGTGTTGCTCTGTGTAAGTCCATAGTTAAATGTTTTTAATCATGTTTTAAATAATAATTAAGATCCTAATGTATAGTATGTAGTGTATGTAGATTGTTTACACATTTTGAGTTGGGTTCATGAGGATTTTTGGATTCGAATGGCAATGTGTATTGTTTTCTCTTCTGATACTCATGTATACTGTCACTGTTGGTTCAGTCCATAAATTTCCAGTTTTTACTTTGTTTGTTAAAACAAAATGGATCCCAACATATCATAATATCAGTTAAACTAGTGTTTACATGGAAATTGAATGGTTTGGTTTTGAAAATGGGATTTTGGCCTAAGGAGTAGAGGCATGGTATGCTAATACATAAGGTTGCTGTCAACTCTTCATTTCCAGTTTTTGTTAAAAGAAATGAACTTGCAAATCCTTTTAATTCCATGTTTTAAGCTAATGTTGCTGTTGGATTCCCTGTTCTTAAATTTCAAATCATGTAGAATCTGTGGGGTGACTTTCCAGTTTGGTATCATCAATTAGTAAACTGGATAAAAGTTAGGCTTTTGAAGTTAGGAATTGTTTTCCTTTCCTTTGATTTTTTCTGTCAAATGCCAATATAGGATTTAGAGAACCTGATTGTTGTGAACCTGGGAATGATATGCCTTCCTTCCCATTTCCTTAACAGTTAACTCTTCAAACCACTTTGCCCCAATGCATATAGCCCACACACACATCACATTCCTGTACACCCTCACTCTTAGCACACCACAGCAGTATACACAGCCTATTTACTGCACTTGCCTACATGCTTATTTTTCCTGCAAACACAGCCTCATGTTTTAATTCCTGCATCTTACATTGTAGCAGTCCACACACCTTTCACCCTTCACTGTTGTGCATTGGTTCTAGTACACACACTCACTACTCATTCTTTCAATGTCTTGCTATTTCATGCACACATATTGATCCCTGTTTTCAGTTTCTTCTTCGACTCTGTTATGTTTTCTGTCCACACTTTTGACACACACACACATATGCTTCTCTCTATTTAAATCTATGTATATATATTATATGTAGGAACATGCATGATACATGTATATGTATATATAGGTATGTGTATCTAATGTGATATATATATTGTGTATATGTGGAGATACATATATATAGGAATTTTAACATGAAGTTATGTGTGGTTGTGTATAAGTTTCATATGAGGCCTATGGATATTGCCTATAGGTATATAGGTATATTCATGAACTTGTTTGTGTTATTGGCCTAGATGCCATATAGGTTGTGGGATGAGGTTGTGACTTGCGTTTTATAGGTTATAAGACTTGGTAAGCTAGCATAGGCTAGTTTAGCATTGTTAGACTAATATGGACTAGTTAGGCCTAGTTTAGACTCAACTAGACTTGTTTGACCTAGTTTGACTTCTAGGGTTGACCAAAGTTGACCAAGAGTTGACTTTGGTCTAGATTGACCTAGAATCATGTAGAATGCATAGTAGGACTCCATGTTACTATTCTGGACTTGTTGTGACTTGTGCTGTTCTGTTTAGGAGCCAGACACCACTCCTTGGACAGTACGTTTCATACCGGACACTCAGTTACAGGCGAGTACATTCTCTGATCATTTCATATCCTGCTTAGAATTATTACCTGCAGTAGATTACTTTACTTGTACTGTCACGTTGGTCACACGGATTGGTACTATATGGATCTCTACATGCGATGTTATCCCCCTCGGGAGCATCGGGTACATTGTGCTTGTGCGTTTCACTTACATCTTGTACTCCTGTGCTTTCATTACATGTGCACTCCTGTGAATCTTGTACTCTCATGTTCACGGAGCCCCATGTATACTATCATGTGCACCCTATATGGGCCCCCATGTGATATCCTGTGCAATAACATAACCTGTTTAGATCCTTGTGTATTGATTGGGGATACGGGGGAGTGCTAGTAGTCGTATGAACAATTCCTTGTAGTGTAGTTTCCTGTGCACCTCGACATCCTGTGAAAATCTGTCCTGTTCACATGTGCTATCTCGTACTCTGACTCACTAGTCACTGCTAGTTCTCTATGTATAGTAGATATTTACATTACAGTTCTTTTCATGTTTTACATACTGTTTTCCTTTCAGTACCTGTATCTTACTTTACTGCATGTTTATATTTTCTAACCTGCTATGAATTGTTGAGATGTACTGTGCTCGCTCCTGTCCTGACTGGACCTGTTGAAAATATTACAGAGGATGAGGAGGAGGCTGGCCTAGACACCTATTATGGGGCAGCACTGGATGACACCTGTGAGCTGGACCCTCAGGAGGATCCAGCAGTAGCTGAGGACTTTCCCCCGACTGCCTAGACTAGATAGTTAGGCTTTTATCTTTATGTAGTTGGACATGTTTTAGCTAGACTTTTATGTGGAGATCAGTTTTGTATATATTCTTTTATCTGAGACTTGTACTGCTGGGATTATCTTAGACTATGGTTTTATCTATTTCATTCCTTGAGTTCTATTCATATCGTGCTATATCTTCCTTAGTTGTGATTGAGTCCTTTGCTATGTCACCCCCATTCGGGGAGTATAAACTGCTAGTTATATAATTGTTAGATGTTGTGACCTAGGACAGCGTTCTACCGCCGACTCTGCGGCGTAGGCTGGGCGTTGTTACGTTCTCGTACCCTCACAGTGGGTGCGGGTCATGACAGGAAGTTCAGCGGATACCATATTAGAAGATACGATCACACGATGGACTTCACCAACGCTGGTGTCAGAATCCCATGACCTGGAATCAGAAGAGTTAGAACGTTCTTCGCTATCAGAGTCGGAGACTGCTGGGGATAACATCGGAGGAGAAGCATATCCGAGACCTCTTTTGGTCCTGCTGTAATACATTTCTGACTTTCCTTGTGGAACAGCGGTACGAAGAGGGGTTTTCTGCCCTTACCATAATTGAGGCCGCTTTTGAAGTCGTAGCCCATCTTTCGGACGATGTCTTTTGATTGTTGACTGTAACGACGGAATTGAAGATGTCCCGTGTCGTTAACTTTGCTATCATCCGTATAGCTGAATTTTTGTTCCGGTCTTTTACTAAAAAGTATTGGACGTTCACCTTTCTTGCAAGTAGGAACAATACGATATGAGTCTTTTGGGTGTTCACATGAAACTTCTGTTTGAAGAGATTGTACAACTCCCATTGTAAATGATTTGAAGCTATCTAACATATCCAAATAGCATTTAGTATGATAAATAACATCAGTATACTGGAAAGTAGATGCTTTTTCATTGATATGTACATCTGTATTTACAGCAGGACCTTTAGCCTTAGCAGGCTTGGTCAGATTGATTACAAGAGGGGGAGAAGAAGAACGTGGAGGAGGCTTGTTACGACGGAGGTCAATAACAAGTGGCTCAGAAGAGGTGAGCTCCCTTTTTTCCTTGTTATGAGTTAAATCAACAACAAGTGGCTCAGAAGAAGTGAGCTGCTTTTTGTCCTTGTTACGACGTAAGTCGATAACAAGTGGCTCAGAAGAGGTGAGCTTCCTTTTATCCTGATCGTCATCAGTAGATTGCCTTTGGACTGGCAACTGAATAGCCAGTGGTTTAGAAGATTGAAGATGAGAAACGCGTCCTTTGACATGTATAATGAGAGTGTCATTGGGCACTGCTTCTTGATCTTCTTCAGTATCCATTGCCAATACCACTTTCATAAATTCCTCTTTGTACATACGAGCGTCGTTGCAATATGCTTCGACACCCTTGAAAGGATAAAGGTCTACAACTTCTTTGTGAACTTGTCCTTTGTCATCAACATATTTAAAGCATTGATGAAGAGTTGATGGAACAATGTTATGTTCATGAAGGAAAGGTCTTCCCAGAAGAGCGTTGTAAGAACAACCATGATTGTCGATGATATAAAAGGTCACCTTTGTGCGAAGATTGCCTATTTGGAGTTTTAGGCGAATCTTACCCAAAGGTTCACTCCTTCCTTGGTTGAATCCCAAGATAGTGGTGATTGTGCTTGAAAGACTATGTACTGATATCTTTAATGCGTCTAGCATTGTCTTTGGCATGATACTGAGTGCAGACCCTGGATCTATCAGGATACGATCGACTTTCATTGAATCGACATATCCTGTATAGTAAAGAGGACGATCATGTCTATTATCCTCCAGCAGCATATCATCCTGAGTGAAAGTAATGTTGGAATCAACTCCAGGACACTATGACAATGACGACAAGAGACCGGTTCGTCTTTCGGCTTTTTTAGAAGGGTTAGGCAAGTTTCAGCCTGCATCAAGGCTTCACTTAAAGTTTCTCGAGTCTCTTTAGAAAGGCGCAAGAGCTCGAAGATTGATAGCCTAGCCGGTGTATTGGCTAGTTGAGCCAATATATCAAAGTTGTATGGCTTTTCAAGACCTGTAGGAGATGATTTCTTCAAAGGTTTGTCAAAACGGACTTGTTGCTTGCCTTTGTCAGCAACCACCGGCTTGGGAGGAATAGGTACTACAACTGGTGAAGATGTGGAAGGAATCTCTTCAGAGGAAGCAGGTTGTGCTGGAGCAGGTTCAGAAGAAGAGGCAGGATCCTCTTGAGCTTCAGAATGATCTTTCAAATAGGCTTTTCCTGATCTGGTGCCTAGCAGAATTTCTTCGTCAACTATGGGTTCAAAAGACACCATGTTGCAGGTCTTTATCTTGCTTTTAGAACGACCTTTCTTCTTGGAAGAAGAGGGCACTTCGAATTTTGGAGCAAGATCGGGATGGATCCACATAATTTTGCCGTTATCAAGAGACAAGGGAACAAGACCTTCATTTGGTGGAAGCGGAAGATTCTCAATCTCAAGAGTAGCTTTGGGAATAGGAATGACACCATACTGTACCATTTGCGGAGGAAAGTCACCGAACTGGACCAAAACCATGTTTGCAGTCACAGTCTTCTTATCTTGCTGCAGAGTGACGACACCAGCATTAACAAGCTCTTGAATTTTGCCTTTGAGCACGTAGCATGCTCGAGTAGGATGTCCAATGAACCTGTGGTAGACACAATATTTAGGATGATCTGTCTTACCGACTTCATCAGGTTTCTTTGGGTCTGGGAGCTGAATCTTATTGCTTTTGAGTAAACATTCAAAGATGCTTGTAGTGTCATTCTCGTCGAAGGAATATTCTACTTTCGGACGAGGTTCCCTTGGTGGAGGTGCAGAAGGAGTCAGAGTGGATGTAGGTGGAGCCAAATTGACAGCCAAAGATTCTTTATTCTTATTCAAATTGATGTTCAAAGTCTCTTTTGCTTTGCGGTTATTCTGGCGGTTGCCACCACCTGATGTCTTGTGTTCATCTCGATCGGGGTTAGACATTTGTACCCCCAATTTTTTGAATTTCTCGGCACTCACTTCCGCAGCTTTGGCATTGACAATGAATGAAGGCCAATCTTGGAACTGGGTAGATCCTGTCCATATACTGATGATAGGCAAAAGATTTGCCTTACAAGTATCAATAGTGACAGCAGCTAGAGTTCCGGGAGGCATCTTCAAGGCTTCACGGCAGAATCGTTCGATGAAACTCTCAGCAGTTTCATTGTGTTTCTGTTTGATTTTGTTGAGAGCCGACATAGTCATGTCATTGAATCCTTCATAGAATCGTTCCAGGAAGATTTGCTTAAGACCTGAGAAGGAAGTGATACAACCATAGGGCAAACTTCTGTACCAGTCATATGCTACGCCGGCTAAACAACCGACGAACACTCTGGTAAGAAGAGCATCATTTGGCTGGAGTTGAACGGTCATTACCTCAAAATGATTGATGAACTGACTAGGAGAAGTACTGCCATCGAACAAAGAGATTGTTGGTATTTTGTACTTTGGTGGGAATGGGACTTCTTTCTATTCAACCGGATAGGGCTGTTTGATCCCCAATCTTTGCAAGTTGTCTTTCTCTTTGAAAGCTTCGAATTGAGTTCGCAAGAGTTTGACAGCTTCATTGGCATCTTCTGATGACGAAGAAGGAGCAGGTTGAGTTAGAGTGGTAGGAGGAAGAACAGCATTATAAGCACTACCCCCAGCTCCCGACTGACTAGGTGTAGTTTGAACTTGTACTTGTACAGGAGGCATTTGAGGGGACACTACCCCCAGCCCAGTATTGGCAGGTACCGAAGATGCTATGATCTCTGGACTCGCAGTAGGTATAATCGGTGGTGTAGCATGTTGTGCCACAATGATAGATTGCATACTAGCAACCATTTCAGCCATGGTTTTTAGCTTGTCTTCAAGTGCAGCGATTCGTTGTTCCTGATTTGTAGAAGTTGAAGCTTCTGGATCTTCAATGACAACATAAGCTGTCACTTCTCTTGGTACAGTGGAAGACACTGTCTGTTCAGAGCTTTCGCTGTATGCATTATAGTCGGAGAAAGAATCGTCTCCTGACTGAGAAACAGGAAGATAACTTGAAGGATTTTGAGGAAGATTCCTTTAACCGATTGTATCTCGGCTTCTAGAACGGGTATATCGAAACACTCCTTCAGAAGATTCATGGAGTAATTCTAAATACCATTGACTTGGTTTACGAGGTTTGCCATGCTTAGAGCATCTTCTACCCCCAGTGTCTCGGAAAGTCATGTTTACAGAAGTACACAAGACTTCGTCTTCCTCTGACATAGGTTCAGATTTAGCAAAAGTCAAACGATCGAAGACAGATCGTTTTGTTGTTTGACAACAACATTGGATGATGACTTTGTGGTTGCAATGATGATCAGAGGTTTGAACTGAAGGTATTGAAACATTGTCTCGCTTTTGTCTAAGATGTTCTCGGAGATCAGGAACAACAGCAGGACGAGGAAAACTCCGAGGGATCTGTTCTTTGATAATGTTCGGAACATGATTCCGATTCCTCAAATGTTTAGTCCCTTGAGTATATAGGGAAGTGCTCACTTCATTGGTATAAGTGTCGGGATTTTTAACCCTGGAGATTTGTTTTTGATGATGTTTGGTCTTCGGCATGGGCTGTTTGCGTTTTACCGAAGTGGGTCTGTTAAGATAAGTTCTAAGATCAGCAAATTCACCCCCAGGGGTTTCTGTTTGAGACACCAGCAGTTTTCCCTGTCTGGAACGGAAAATCTTGAGAGTCGGGAGGTCCTGGAATTCTGCTACCGGAGTAGGCAAAATACCTCTTTAGTCAGTACAAGTTCTCTTATAAAGGAAAGAAGAATCCTTGTTTGAAAGAGTTCTAGTACTGATTGGTGCTGAGGCACGTTCAGATTGATCTTCTTCGATAAAAACTGAAGAAGATTGAGAAAAGACCAAAGGGCCTTTTTCTTTGTTTTGTGAAGAAGGGTTAGCTAAAGAGCATTTTCCTCTGTTGTCTTCCAAGTCATGGGACAAGGAAGTTTGAGAAAAGACCAACGGGCCTTTTCCTTTGTTTTGAAGAAGAGAAGGAATAGCCAAAGGACTACCCCCAGTAGGTTGCACAGGAGCAACATTATGTTTGGGAAGAGGAGCAGAGCCTTTTCCCTTGTTATGAGAAGAAGAGAGTTTAGCCAAAAGGCTGTCACTCTTAGATTGCGCAGAAGCATTTTGCGCATGAATGGATGACGCACTGGTTTTGGCCACAGAGACTATTTTTTGTGCATCAGGAGTTCTTGTTATAGAGTACTTAGAGTAGACACTGGATGCTGGAGCATTGGTTTGCGCAGACATATTGGCAGCCAATTGCACCAGGGGCATAGGAGTCTTGTACTAAGCCAAGGCAGCATATAAAGTCTTCTGTGTACTGGCAGAAACAGATTGCGCAGCAGTGGCAGAGACAGATTGTGCAACATGCTTGATGATAGAAGCTTTGGACTGTGCAGCAGTCTTGCTAGCAGACTGCGCAGAAGTCTTGCTTGCAGCATCAATAGACTGCGCAGCAGTCTTTGGGACCCACACTGGGCGCACTTTGCTTGTGGCAGCAGTGGTTGCAGTGCGAGGAGTGGTCTTGGAATTGATCATGGATTCGTAGGCTGTTTGGTTGATCTTCACAACCAGTGGCTTCTGCGTCTTTCCGATAGACGCTATGTCACATTGAGTTGTCACTTCCTCATCGGAGGAGAAAGTCATCCCCAGCAGAGTCACCATTTTGTTTGCAAAAACAAAAGTTGAAGAACTTTATTGATACAAACTTTGTAAAAGATTACAATTTGAATTCTGGGAATGGTACAACTTTAGGAATCCAATCTAGATGACGATTGCTTTATCCCTTGGACGATGTGAACTTTGAAGACGAAGCCTCTGAAGTTGAAAACAACTTTGGAATTGAAGACGAAAAGCCTCGGAAGTTGAAGGCAAAAGCCTCGGAAGAATGCAGCAGCACTTGGGCAAGAACTCCTGAACTCTCTGAACTTTGAAGTCTGATAATCTAATCTCTGATCTCTGATTATTGATCCCCCTTGAATGGAGACTTGAAACTCTATTTATAGAGTTCTGAGAAATAACTAACTTTTAGTTATTCTGGACTGCGCATGCTGGATTGTGCAGCAATTGGATTGCACAGCAATGGACTACGCAGACAGTTACTGGATCATGGGCCAACTGCCTTAGACACATGGCATCTTTTGATTGAAATGCGCATGATCGTGCATAAACAGTTGCCATAAAAGAAGCAATTGATGGCATGAATGCCACGTGTATTTTGTCATTTGTGTTGATAGAACGCGCACACTGAATTGCGCAGGCTTTGGATTGCGCCAACTTGAATTGCGCAGGAAATGGATTGCGCTAACATAGATTGCGCCAACATGGATTGCGCTGCCAGCTGTCCTCGAGCGCCGTACTGTATGATTAAACGAACAGTCGCCTCATTCTTCGTGCTGTCAGCTGTCAGAAGATTTAATTTGTGTCAGGTAATGATGGTGATTTGCCACGTCAGCCTGCGCACTTGAAAGTGTGCGCAATCTGAAGGATACGCAATCTGATGTCTGCGCTGTTCATCTGAAAGTTGTATTTCTTGATTTTTTGACTTTGTTGATATGTGCAACTTGATTTTTCAGGACCTACAATCAGTTGCGCCGATAGAAATAGTTTTGTCCGAAATTGGGTAGTCGCATAGAATCGTCGGAACGTAATTTGGCACCGAAATAAGATATAGCATGGTTCGTAGTAAACTGTCCTTCGGTGATGATCCACAATTATCGAGCGTAGCTTCGGGACAGCTGACCCTAGAAGACTTGACCGCCAAATCAAATTGAATGCTGCAGACCGTAAGATGACCCATGCGATATCGCATATGAGATTGTATCGATAACAAATATAATACGGTACATGTTGACGATAAGTCTAGGCGATCGAGAATTGTTGGAACAACTTTCGATTGAGAATGATATAGTTAGATTTGAGTATTCGTCAGATGAATGCTTGAATGGTTATGTTGGTCGACGATCGAACTTGAAATTCACCAACGAACTTGGTGATTCGGATAGGCGAGTGCGAGAATCGTGCTATGCACGAGAGAGAAATGATAAGGGAATGACTTACAAGTCATGTCATTAGATTCGAATTCACCTTGCAATTTAGCTTGCGTGAATCGAACTTATGTTCGATGTTGCTAGACGGAAAGTTGGAAATTTAGCTAGTGAATTCCGACTCGTTAGGAAATCGATCGTAAGGCATATCGTAAAGACATTCGTGTCAAGGCGATCGTTGCCTTGAGCACCGTCGCCTTGATGTAAACTTTCGTGTCGGATAGATTATGGCCTTTGTGCAATGTCAATTTAAAGTTGCGTCGGGAGAATCAAAGCACGGGGACTATGTAAGTAACCTAGCGGACGTAGTCCTGAATGTTGATGCGTTTGCAAGTCAACAAAGGAAATCGTATCGAGATGAGTTGCATAAGCTAGACTTCAAAAATAGTTGGGTGGCGACTTCGAACGCAAGGCGTTACGGAGACTCGTTGTGATTGGATGTGCGACGGCTTGAAGCGACGCGTAGAGTTGGTAGTCCATATGAAACATACGAAATGAGAAAGGCAATTTTGAATCGCGTAGCGTACAGTGACTTTATTGAATGAATCACGTATGTATCGAATATACATATGTGATGAAATTTCGAGAACAGTTGCTAAGGATAAGTCCGATCGAGAGTATGAGATGGTAAGCATAGGATTGAAATTTACCTGTCAGCTTTGTTCCAATTTGCTACCACTGGAATTGGTCAAAATACATATATCTTCGGGACGCCTTGAATATAGGTATGAATCCAAATCGAGTTGTATACAAAATTCAAATCGAACTGCAGGGAAGACTATGAAATGTTAATAAAAAGCTTGCGAGATAGTGTGAAACTGAACAACGTTGGCGGGACGAGATCGTGATACGATCTACAAAATGCTTAGATCGAAGTGTTGGTTTTGGTTCGAGGACGAACCTTGTTTTGAGTGGTATATTCTGTAATGCCCCGCTGCGCACGGCGTATTACGCTGAAGCGTTGACTCAATGAGTCGCGTTGACCGAATGAAATGTATCGATGCAAAACGATACGAGAGTTAAGTTGTCCCGAACAATACATCAAACTAAGTTGATGCGAAGAGTTGCCTTGCCCCGAAAGAATGCATCGAGTTGAATCGATGCGAAGCGCCGCATTGCTCCGAAGGATGAGTGCGTTGAATCGGCTCGAAGATTCTAAGAAATCGAATCGACCAAGGCGCAAGTCCGAATCGATGCAAGTAATAATTTTAGTAGTTTTCGTGTGCAGGTTATACGTTGACGGGAAAATATTAGAGGTCGATCTTTTACAATATTTAGTAAAGGGTCCACGAAATCAAATCGTCACCTTGCGACGGGCTGAGACTTGGGCATGCTAAGGCAAATCGGACGTATGATTCAATAAAACATGAAGTACTCGAATGGCTAAGTCAGGAGAGTGGCCGTGCAACAAAGTTATGAAATCGAGCCGCACCGGCTCGGCAAAATGACAAAGGCGTATCGACTCAAGGTGGGAGGATTGACTTCATTTTACTCCTTCATTCGATAAGGCAAATATATCATTGTATGCTAAAAGTTAACCTATCGACGCCACGGGCGTGGTCCGATCGAAGATTAATCATAATGTGTGTTGAACACTAAGTTAGTACAATTGAAATGAAACGTACATCAATATGCACGAGTCGCTATGGAACATTGGATATCGTAAAGGCGAGCGCCTCGGTGCGTAAGCCGTAAGAACATGGGATAACTGTACTCGGCGAGTGCCTTAGTGCACGAACCATACCGTGCCTTGCTGCACGAGTTAGACGGCTAGAACATTGAAAAATAATAGGCGAGCGCCCTAGCGCGCAAGCCCCGAACATTGAATGCTAAGTTATAGAACATGGAAATACGGTTAAAACGTGCCTACGTGCACGGGATAATAAAAGATGGCTTCGTTGCAAAAGAATACAGTTGTGGCATGAATGTGGCAGAACTGTCGGCTATGACATAGTCCCTCAATAGGTGTTCAAGACCTTCGGATCGTTCGGTTGACGAGCATTGAGTTGAGGCACGATGCCGTTAAATCATTGAAACGAAGTATGAAATATAAGAACACAGGAAGATAACGAAAGAAATGCGAGATGATAAGTCTGAGTCTCGGACTCAAGACTATGTTTGGTTGTTTGAATTTGATTACTTGAATGATAGGGCGTTGCCTGGTCGATTGGAATGGGCTCGAGATTAATATGATAATAACTCGTGCACGAGTATTTCCCCCAAACGGTTAAATGCCAGATGCGCCCCGGAACCGCTTGGCCTACGAGGGAATCGAATAATCTTTGTAGGCGCACATCCTTAAACAAGATGGAAAAAGCCATAAATAATGGTATGCAGCGGGAATGTTTCGGTTGTTGGGATGTAACCCAACCCGTGAAATGCCGAGCAGCCCGACCAAATATTAAGAAAAGAAGGAGAGAAAAGAAAGGAACTCCTTTAGTCTATTTCGGCGCGGATACGCCAACGGCCCTCATATAGTTAAGGAACGATGGGTTGAAAGTGTAGGCGCATATGCGTCCCGCATATAGATCCTGCTTAGAGATGCACATATAACATGACAGGGAAGGAATGGGGCATATTCACCTTGCGTCGGAGCAAGGGCGAGTGCGTCGACTTGGTAAGTCGCGCCATGAATCAAACACAAGATTGCTTGTTTGTTTGCCTATTCAATTTGATAACATGCTGCTATGATAACATGCTTTACGCTTTCGAAGATGCCATAAAATTGACCCTAAGGAGAACATAGCAAGATCATAAGCTAAGTTACATGATTCAACATAAATATTAAAATTTCGGTTTGGAAAGATGATCTTTGCTTCAGTACATGCGAGGACGAACTTACTGATCCTCCACCAGCTTCATGCAGGGTGCAGGGAATGGATTGCTCACGGCGAAGCATTGCTTGAACGTGTTGAGGCTTGGAATGCCAAAGCGCATTGAAGCGTACGATCGCATTGACGCTCGGACTATGCAACTGGATTAATGCGGCCGAGATATAGAAGGCATGATGTATGGAACGGTAAAATCTTTTATGGGCAAGAGAGAACCTGAGTGTTGTAGCCAATCTGGCATATATTGTTAGGCTATCGAAAGCCATTGTAATCTCAGTTTCGGATATCAATAAAGAGAATTGTTTCGTATACTCTGTTTTCCTTTCATTGTTAATATCGAATCAAAAGATAACCATTTGAGAACTTGTCATCTTGCCTTGTACGAGCGCAACTCCAGGCTCATGTGGCATCACGCCCCCTGCTAGAACGATAATTCAGGTGATTCCGGGTCGGGGCGTGACATGAACATTTGAGTAACAGTCTCGTTTGGCTTTATTTTGAAAGCTTCATATTCTTGTGTCAGTCGACTGATCTTTGATTCTTTGACTTGTGTGGTTCCTTCATGAGTCACCTCCAAAAGCTTCCATACTTCATTTAAGGTGGAACATGTTGAGACCCTGTTGAATTCAGTCCTGTCTATGGCATAGAAAAGAGCATTAATAGCCCTAGTATCTCGACTTACATGTTTCTTTTCCAAGTCAGTATACTTGTCGTGAGATTTCTCAATGAGATTTCCATTGACAATTATTCTGGCTGGTTTCTTATAACCATCAGTTACTATGGTCCACAGGTCAAAGTCTAGAGACTTAAGGTAGACGCTCATCCTAGTTTTCCAATAGGTGTAGTTGGTTCAATCAAATAGGGGTGGCCTATTTGTGGATTGTCCCTCACCATAGTTGGAAACGATAGGATGTGTGGTTGCCATGGATCTACTCTAGGATGTTAATCCTTAATCAAGAGAACCTTACTCTGATACCAATTGAAGAACGAGTTGGCAACTCTAGAGTGGGGTGAATAGAGTATGTGTAGAATATATATATAAAACTTTTACTCTATCACAATCAAAATATAATCAGATAATTAAATATGAAAATAGTAGAATCAATAGAGTATACACAAACACAGTCGTTTTAACCTGGTTTTCCTCGTGGAGGACTAATCCAGGCCTGAGAACTCTAGCTCAGGATTAAATCCACTATTTGTGAAATAGTAGTTACACCCCGTATATTTTCTTCAGAAGAGCACGTCAACTTCTTACAAGATAGCAGTGGCGAAGCTTGGAATTTTCCAAGCGACTTTTTTGACTCTTGCACAAACTTCTAACTGAATAGCACTGAGCACTTTTAGGCTTAGGAAGCTTGTGGCTAATAGATGAGAAGGTTAAGGCTTGTATGAGGCTTATAGAGAAGAGAGGAAAAGATAATTGGATAATTGAAAATGGTGGAAATGATGGGTTATTTATACTAGTCCAGGAGGTCAGAGTTCGGCCAGAACTCTGTCCCAAATATTCAAAAATATGGACGTTGGACAACTTGCAAACAGCAAGTCCTAAAAATTAGGGTCCTGAAAATCTGGGGGCAGAGTTCGGCCCGAACTCTGCTCCTTGCTGACAGAGAGTTCAGATGGGCTTTGTGGGTTAAGTTTGGCTTAGTGGAGCTTTGGGTTTGTTTGGGGATAAGGTTTAAGCCAAGAATATCCAGTGCTGCTCAGTTTACATTTTGCTAGACTCAATAAATGTAAAATAGTATAGACTCTAAAAACGAGTACGCTGCAGGAGAGAGACGACGTCCGTCTTCCATTGAGTTCTATCTTGATGTGTCATATTGAATTATGACAAGTATCATATTGTCAATATTTGGTTGACTGTGATCCAGTTTGGGTCAACAGCTTCTCCCCCCAAAAAAAAGTAGGAGAAAGAAGAGGAATTCGAAGATGAAAAAAAAAAAGAGGAGGCTTACCTCTATACCACCGTTCCCCGCCGACTGTAGCCACAGCGCCGCCGTTCCTCGCTGCCGTCAGCGCTCGAGCCGCCGACCAACCGCTTTAGGTATGGCAAGTTTTTCATTTTTTTGCTTTCTTCTGCTTTTGAATTTTTCTGTTAGATAGAACAACAACTATTGTGCCCCGACCCGCAAGATGCCTTTAGCTTCACGCTAAATAAAAGGATATGTATGCTATGTTTACTCGTTGAGTTGCTGAATAACACCTTGCATAAAAGTTGAAAAGGATAATGAAAGATAATTAATCATATAACCGAAAACTGTTGTGAATCATTTTGCGAATTGTGTGCCTCGAATCATTTCAATGAATTGTATGCTTGCGTGCTTTGTAATGAGATACAAGACAGGTGAAGGATAAGTCCCAAATACTTGAACAGTGAGTATGTCAAGCCTCAGCTCGATGAACGTATGATAAACATATGCTAAGTCCTAAGAATTGGGCAGTAAGTACATTTAATATTGGTTGGAAAGAAGTATGTGTAATGACCCGCTCCGCCCTAGCGGAACGGCGATTCCAACGGCAAGTGCAACGACTCAACGAGCCGTCAACCCGAAGAGTTGGCATCGACCTGATGAAGAATCGATGCAAGGCTTACATTGGCCCGTCAAGATGAATCCAGACTTAGACTTTCAAAGGCGCACTCGAAGTATTGCTCGGCCGATGCGAACATCGCTAAGGTGGGTGGCTCCGATGAACCCGTCTTTGCTTAGCCTAGACACATAACAATACGGACACTATAGCTAGAATTGCTAGGCGCAACACCGTGCATGCTAATAAATGAATGACTCAATGCACCTAGCTAAGGGAATAATCCTATCATGTATGATTGTTTATAACATGGAAAAGAACTCGGCAAATATAAACTCTCGCACCGGGCTCTACGCTCGTGCTAAGGCACAAGCTTACGTTTATGTTCCTTATGCATTCAACAATGAAACAATGAATGGTTTACAACAATGAAAAGGGAAGACTATCAACATAGTCGTTCCGAGTAGAGTATAGCAACATTGAAAGACTCTGGGACCGATGGGTCGCCAAGGCGACTCCCGCACGGGGAGTTGTATAATGTATGTATGAATGAATGAACGAATAAGTGAATGAATGAATCAATGAATGAATAAATGTGTGAATGAATCAATGAACGAACGGACAAATAAAGGGTAAGAAAAAAAAGAATGGTTCGCGACAGGTGTGACGGGTACGTGCAACGGGGCTCGCTACCCGCGCTGCGCGGACGCCAACCTGGTCGATAACACATTAAGGCTAAGGGTTAGCCTACGGCTCAGAGACAACCGTTAAGTTAAAAAGACAAGTTAATACGAAATGGTCGTGTACAAACGGTACGGGCGATGGGGGAAATACCATGGCCGTAAAGAAGAAGGGATTCCGCGGCATGATCAAAGGGGGGATCTGCCGGCCTAGGCGGAATCAAAGGGGCTTAGGGGCAACCTGGGTGCGGGCTTGGCCACCACAGGAAATATAAGTGCGGGGTATTTCAAAGAGATTATCAAGGTGTTCCAGCCGCACGCTAAGATAAGTAAAAAATTACCAAGGGAGAAAGATGTCCAAAATGGCTTGTGATGCCAGCGACCGGTGCATATAGATTTAAGTGGGCTTTGCTGGTGGCAATCCACGTGCAAGTCCTTGCATTGAAATCAAAGTAGTCTAAGTCAACTGTACAAAGCACCTTCTGAATAGGCTTGAATATAACACACAAAATGATCAAGAGTACATCGAGCAAACGAGTTAGAAAATGTGCCTACAACGTGCTAGAACCTGAGGCAAGGACACGCACTTGACATTGAAAGTTTATATGAATTGTTGACTAACTTGGTTTACTTTGGACATGGAAGGCCGGAAGGTAAGTATGGTAAGTTATGCATGTATTTCCATGCGACACTTGTATTCGGCAACACGAGATAGGCTATAAAATATGCCATGAAACTGATCCTAAGGCAAGATTAGAAAGACAATAAATGATAGACGGTGCACAAAAGTAAATAGAACGTGTTTAGTAATAATAGCATTATGGGCGAGCTAGCCTTCCCACCAGTGTATAACAATGTACTGATAACCCCACAGTCTGCTTGCAGGATGCAGGAGACGTCATCGGGTGCGGAGCTTCCCTCGAACATGCTAAGGTACGGAGCCAACTCTGGAGCCTTGGAGTGTTGCAAGGAGCTGAAGCACCATATACAGGACATAATGTATTGGAACATCACCGTGAATCATTCCAACTTGTAAGCCACCTGGCACGCCTTTTATGTTTCAGAGAGAGAGCTTAAGAGACTTGTAAACTCGGCCTAGCGCCGCTTGTAAACTTCTTGAAAGTCAATAAAGAATTTGAATTCGCTTCAATTTGTGTTCATTTACTTTCCGCTGCAAATGGAGACACTCCGTGCGACTCTGTGGCCTAGCTCAAATCGGTCGTTTCTGGACTTAGTCTTGCACGGGCGCAACCTAGGCCCGTGCGGTATCACGCCTTAGCGAGGATGATCGCTCCTGCAGGAGCGGGCGTGACAGATTGGTATCAGAGCACGGCTTTACGTCCTTCGACTTCATTTCGATTTTCTCAGTTTTGAAAGCTCGTTGAAACAAAAGAAGTGTACGCTCTCTCTCGTTGTGCCTTAGGATGTTCCATACAATAAGTCTAATACTTTCAAAAGCTCGTACAAGTACTCGGTTGAACGGGATCGATAGGCGACGACCTTTGTGTCGAACGATATTAAACATGACTCGATAGAGAACACATGCTAAGTAAAGTCGCATGCGTGCCCAAATAGTCCTACGTCGACATTAGCAATTGAGCGTGCAAACTTGAATATAGTCCGCACGGGATAGTTATATGGCACAACTTAGTCCGCATGTCGTGCACCTCGACTTTTTAGCGCAATCGGGTTGCGAGCGATATCAAGTACCGCTCGGTCGGGAACGAAGCTACACTAGAGCGTATATCGATAGGAACGCTATCAAACTAACGCTTAGGCGTGCACGGAAGATTGATTTAGATTTTGAAGAACGGGCGAACGCGTGATTGAACATATCGAAAGGGAATCGAATGATCATTTGAGGATTTGTAGAATAACTTGAACCCGAGTGGTGTATGTGATAGGTTCGAAGAAGAATAAGAGTGAGTGTCAACGACCAATCGAGTGGCTCAAACCCTGAGTGGTGTATGGACATTATAGAAAATTGTTCGAGCAAAACTAAAGGATTTACGGGTAGAACGAGCATGCCGGCAAGCGATGATATCGCGCAAAGCTTAGAATAAGTAATGCTTAGTTGGTTTCGACCTCGAGAGTCTCAAACGAGATATCGTTCGGATGAATTAAGAATGCGTAGTATGAATTATGAAACGAATGGAGGTCTTGGTCGAGGAAACATAGAAGATCGTGTATGCAATTTTGAATTTAGTTGAGTAGATTGAAACTTGAGTTAAGGTGAATTACTCATGGACGAGATCGGGAATAGCACGGTCGGAAGATAGCGTGCATAGGAAACATTGATTTGAAGATACGAGAATGACTAAAGAATTGAAATTGATGTTGCTCGATGAAGAGTTAGCACGCGACAATGTGAATTGAGGAAATTAAGTTGCACGACTTGGAATTCGTTGTAAAAGGAAGATCGTCAGGTTATGTACATCATCGATGGTATTGAGGCGTATCAAAGATCGATGTACGATAACTCATGGGTACTCTGATTCGATGAATGATGACCGTGTTAGAAGTTATTGTTTTGAAGGATGTTATGTTGGGGATTGGATAGAAATAAATGTTTGGAATGAGGAAGGAAAGTGACTTGATTGTTCGGTGATAACCACAACGACAACGATCTTATCTTGTACGAGCGTAACTCCAGCCTCGCATATGCGTCACGTTAGATTTGAGACGATCGTTTCGCGTGAGCGTTGGCATGGTGATTCATGTCCAGCGGGAATGGTCGAACTCAAAATATCATGACATGGAAATTTTGATTGCTTCGACTTGTGGTTTGAAGCAAAGGTGAATTCGAGGATTATTAGGACTTGCGATTGAAGAATGAGAAAA
Source organism: Iris pallida (assembly GCA_029216955.1). Lineage (NCBI taxonomy): Eukaryota > Viridiplantae > Streptophyta > Magnoliopsida > Asparagales > Iridaceae > Iris > Iris pallida. Next base: position 4,874,044 of record JANAVB010025198.1, read on the forward strand.
CTTGAGGATTGAGTAGACCCAATCCGCGTATCGAAAATGAGCAAGTCTTGACGCAACGCAAGAGTTACGTTCCGATGAGGACGATTATTCTGCGAGAATACTGACATGGTGATTCATGTCCGCCATGGATAATCAGACTTGCGTGAGATCGAGGCACGACATATTGCAAGGCTAGACGACCTTGTGATCGACTACGTGAATTGGATAGGTGGATTGTATCAAACATACTTGAAGGGATAGACTACGATAATTGTTATTGTGGACGCACGATTTGATTGAGGACAACCTATCGTAGGATGACTTTCCTAAATGAGCTCGAACTTGGAACAGAGAATATATTGATGCAAATAGGGTGAACGCTGCTTGATGTTTAGAAATTTGAGTGAAACAAACTTGGGTAGAAACTTCCGTACAAACGAACAAATGGTTTGACCATAGGATTTGGGGCGAGCGTCGTGCAACGGCCTTGCACGATGAGCCACGGACTTGACTTGTAACTATGACCCTGTGAGATGACCTAGCGGATAGGCAGACGACCCTATGCCGAGTGATTGAACTTGTGCGATTTACCTTAAAGTATCGTCTGGACGGACGATTGACTTGGGACAGCAAGACTTAGAGTAGGACGGAGAACAGGGAGTGTGCGTGAACGACGATGAGATTGACCCCAAACAAAGCGAATGATAGGAATGGATGATGCGCAAGTATAGTTGGGATAACAAATTGAATCATTGATTGGAAGACGGAGTCGATGATAGTACAATACTTGGTCTTAAATCGGACAGAAATTACTTAGACTTGGTCGACCCCGCTAAGAAGAAATCGTATTGATTTCATTGGCAAGGGCGCTTGAGAAGCGAATCAAATAATCTCGAGGACCGAGATAAACGATATGCAATACACACATGAGTTTGGTTTTAAATCGAAGTCAGCAAAACGATCGACAAATCAAAACTATCACGAGTAGCTTGTCCGACTTTGCTAGTCGCTAAGCTTGGTTGAAATGTACGTATTCGGGGGATGCCTTGAATGCGTGCTCGATCCAAACTCAGCGATATGATGAACTCGAATGCAGCTGCAAGTGGGTATTGAGATACGCATGAACGAATAAGTGAGTTTGCCTCAGCTTTCGTCTCTCGTATTTGATAAATTATAACGCACCTCGTGCGACCATTTCAGTCCCATGACACGTCAAAATAGCAACCAAGTCGAAGAAATGCTTGAATTGAATAAGTACCATCAACTCTAAAATGAATGAAAAGTTATTCAATAAAATCGACCAAACGTATGCAGACACGGAACTTGGAAAAGTGTCGAGTATAGTTCGATGCCATCGAGCGATAAAGCCAGACGATAGGAATTATCTACGATACTCACACGACATGAGTTAGGGAACAGTAGGATGACCTACACTCAAGAAGTCTCGAGGACAAAACTTGTTTTGAGTAGTGTATTATGTAATGACCCGCTCCGCCCTAGTGGAACGACGATTCCAACGGCAAGTGCAACGACTCAACGAGCCGTCAACCCGAAGAGTTGGCATCGACCTGATGAAGAATCGATGCAAGGCTTACATTGGCCCGTCAAGATGAATCCAGACTTAGACTTTTAAAGGCGCACTCGGAGTATCGCTCGGCCGATGCGAACATCGCTAAGGTGGATGGCTCCGATGAACCCGTCTTTACTTAGCCTAGACATATAACAATACGGACACTATAGCTAGAATCGCTAGGCGACAACACCGTGCATGCTAATAAATGAATGACTCAATGCACTTAGCTATGGGAATAATCTGTAACACCCAGTTTCTGAAATGAGGGTAATTTTTGAAATTTTGTATTTTAATTTATTTAATTATGGTATTTAAAATTTTAATATAATTTTTAGTAATTTTTAATCATTTTAAAACTATTTAAATCATGACTTATGATTTTGGTGTTTGACTAGTGTAACCTTAGAGCCTAGCCATGTGATTAGGATGTTTGACTAGTATATTTTAGCCTAGAGGGTATTTTGGTCATTTTAGTATTTATTTGAATTTATTATGATTATGGGAATTTGTATGAATTTAATATTAATTAAATATTGCTATGTGTTGTGTTAGTCATGACTAGTTGAGACTTGTAGACTAACCTAGAACTAACCCTAGTTGGTGACCCTAGTCTAACTCTAGTTAACCTACTCTTAGTCATTAGGAATTAGTTTTAAGGTAGGAAGGATTACTTAAGTGAAACTAGTCCATGACTAGTGACTTAAGTCAATGACTTATGACTTAGCAATTTAAAGCCTAGTGTTTAAGCCATAGGCCCATGAATTAAGCCCAAGACCAATCCTAGCCCACCCATGGCAGCCAACTTAGGGTTTCCTACCCCTATTTAATGCCTCCTTCATTTAGGGTTAGCCTCTCTTGGAAATAGATCTCAAGTTTAGAAGGAGGTAAATCCCCAACCTTAGAAATTCCTAATTAATTCATTTTAGCTCCTCTTTAGTCCTAGTCTTTTGCAATAGGATCTAATTTATGTTTATATACTGATTTTGGAGGAGCACCTCAGTTTGTATGCAATTTGGAGATTTGGAGTTGCCATTTGGAATCCCCTCTTTGAAGCTTTTCTTGAGTTTTGATACTCAATAGGTAAATGATCTAAACTCATAGTTTTTCCTGATTTCTTTGCATATAAGGTTAGGTTTTAGGGTTTCCTAGCTGTCCCCATAAATTAGGCACGATTCGTGTCCATTTCGTGTCCGTATCGGACACGTATCGAAATGCTATACTAGGTGTTTGTAGAAATGCCACATAGGAATAAATTTTCGTTTTTTCGAAATGTAATTAGATGGATCTGTAGATCTTGATGTGTGTATCAATATTTGTGAATGTGTCCTAGTGTTTTGTGTCCTTTTGTGTCATGTTTTTGCACGTGGACACGCTGCACGAGCCCGTAGGCCGTGTCTTGCATCTCGGGGGCATATCTCTCGATACAGGACACGCGGTGTCCTGAATTTTTGTGGGATTCATGGGGCAACGTCTGCGACCATGCTTTCAAAATTTGGGAGCATCTCGTGGAGTATGCACGGCGCAATTGCCCCCGTACTGGCCGCGCGCTGTCGCGCGCAGGCGGCTGTGCACGCACACAGGCGCTGCTGACACGGGGTTCGTGTCATGCCTACGTGTCACATGGACACGTTGCAGGCTGACACAAACCTAGCCCTACCCTAGGTGAACACGTGGACACGCGCACGTGTGGTATCGTGTCGTGTGTCGTGTCCTAGACGCGCGTACACATGTGTACGAGACCACGTGTCTGTGTGTGCCTAGAACGTGTTTGTTTGTGTACAGACACGTTGTGTCTTGATGTGATGGACGCAAATTGCCATGTGGACACGAACACACCCCCTAGACACATGTACACCTGGAAGACACGCCTATATGCCTGAATTGTTAAATCCATTGGATTAATTTAGGTTTTTCAAAAATTGGTTTTATGTATCAGACTTTTCAGTTTTTGTTATATATGAACTGATATTTTGATTAGGTTTAACTTTGATTTTGATCATTTCATACTTGTACCTGAGTTAGGTGTTTACAAAGGATTGGGTTCATATATATATGCATGACTGAATTTAGAAATGGGATGGGGTTTTGTGTGAAACCTGAGATTTACCAAGTTAGAAAATCTGAGATTGATACTTGGATTCGAATTGGTTTTGAATTTACTTTTGAACTGTCACATGTTCTTTAATCCTGAAAAACCATTCCTGTAATGTTGTGTACATTTCACTAATTTTCTATTGCACTTGACTGACAATGTTACCATGCAAAAACCTGAGAATTGGGTTTTAAACTACTGATACTCAAGTTTCCAGTTTTAGTATCCTGAGTTAAATTCCATTTTTTTTACTGATTTAAATTGATGTTAACTTGCCATAACTGATTCATACATGTGTATTAGACTATTTTTAATGCTGATTGTTGGTTGGTGTGGGTTTTAGATTACGAATATGGGATTTCGATATTGGAATGGACATGTAGACTGCTACCTTCTGTTTTTCTTTACTGACTTGAATCCTGGACTTTAATTTCCTGATTTAAACTAATTTTTAATGCTTAGATTTCTCTGTTAAAATCAATTACAAGAAATAGATACTGCTAGGTTGGGTTCTCATGTTAGAATAGGATTTGCACTTGAGATTATGGTTTTCTAATGGCAAGGTCTTGAAGTTAACTATTAACCTATACAAACTGTCAATTTGTTTAACTGTTAGATCTCTATTTCCTGTGTGATGGTTTACTGTCATGGTTCTCGAATGGGTTGGGAGTGAATCATGAACTGTCATGTGGGGTTGTGAATGGTGTTAGGATTTAGTTAGAATTGATGAATGAATTTTGAATTTTAGCTCACTGATTTCTTTCCATTGAATTCATATTGACACTCACAATTCCTAACTGCCATGTATCTACAACTACACCCATCCTCACATGACACTCCCTCACATGAATACACATACACACACACACTATACTGTCAACACATGTTAGTACACACTGTTTTCCAGATTTATCACCTACACACTCTACAGGCCACAGTCCCATGTGTGCCACAACCTTTCACATTATATACCCACACCCTCTCTTTCCCTCACTCTCTTTCACTACACCCACAACCTTCTGAATTTCCTTTTCCTCCCCTCTATATATATAGCTATCTATATATTGGTGAATTGTATATTATAGTTTAGGTGAGGGAAACTTGAGAGTCTTAATGTATTTATATATGTGTTAGTTATATAGATGTGTATTCTATATATATAAGTTATTCACATGGGTGCAATATATATTACTTGTAGACAAGGTTATAGGTAAGGATATCATGAGAGATAGTGTAAATATGATAGGCATATGATATATAGGTTAGGCCTATATATGGGTATGTATTGTGAGGATATATATATGATATATATATATATATATAGTTGGTTTTGTATATATGACATATATGTATATCCTTGACTTGATATCATAGCCTATAACCTAGATTAGACTTAATGGGACCAAGTGTGGCCTAGATTGACCTAGTTTGACCATAGTTGACCTAGTTTGACTTCTAGGGTTGACCAGAGTTGACCAAGAGTTGACTTTGGCCTAGATTGACCTAGTTTCATGTAGAATGCATTGTAGTGTTTCATTTTACCATTCTAGACTTGTTGTGACTTGTGCTATTCTAAATAGGAGCAAGACACCACTCCTCGGACAGTACTTTTCAGTTGGACACTCAGATACCAGGCGAGTACATTCTTTGATCATTTCATATCATGTTTAGAATTATTTTCCTGCTTTAAATTACTTTTGTAGTGCCCCGTCCCGCAAAGTCAATCGGAGGAATCGAAACGCCGACGGCGTTCGGTCTTAGCCTTGCAACGGCTTGCTCGGAGACATCGCTCAGGTGGGGTAGTTTCGGTGAACTCTCCTCATCTTTGCCTTCACATAATAAATCGTGTTTTCAACTTGCACAAGTTAGGCTTGATAAATAAAAGCTACGCATCCACATAGTTAAGGGAATAATCCCGACGGGTCAAAATGAGTTAGAACATGGAAAACGTCCCACGGTCGGCTTAGAGTTGGTGCACGATATGCTTTGAAAATGACACTCGGTCCTTCGTCCCGTGGCTTGGAAGAAGGAAACTTGGTCTTCGGTACAAAAGCTGAGAGTTAGCCTAAGTCATAGGCGTCGCCCGCACAAATGCTTGCTAAAGCATGCACGATCCTGTCCCGCAAGGCTTGGCGTAGCCTTTGCTCGTCCCTTGGGTTAAGTTGTAGGCTTGAGTGAGTTAGGCAAAGTTATGCCGGTCGACCTAAGTTATTCTATGTGCTGTCCCGCTCATTCTGCGGTTGTCAAGATAAATAGTCCCACGACCCCAAGGCCCGTCATATAAAGTATGACTTGGGCGACAGCGTTGCATAGAACACGAGTCGGTTTAGAGGCACGAGCCACGGTTGGTCCAGTGGAAAGTTAGCCATGGTCGGTCGATACTTATGGAAACACGTTATGTTCAAGTTAAGTTGGAAGGCTATGCAGTAGCCGTTCCCTGAGTTCAAAGAACGTTAAGTCTAAGCGATGGTTAGTCGCCGAGGCAACCCTGGTTAGGGGCTCTGCAAAGGAAGTACGAAAATGGAAAGAGTAAAACAACCAAGTAAATGAATTGATCACATAACAAGCCCCAAACTGTATCCTAAAATACTCCATGTAACCCTTATGAACTTGGACAACTTGTCGACAAGGGGTGGTTTCTTCGAGCGGAAACCCAGGGCCACGGGACCGTCTCGGCCTAGGAAGAAACTAGTTGTAGCCGAGCTGGGTAATAGGCAACGCTGGTTAGGCGATCGGTATGTCGGGGACTTGCATCGGGGATCGCAACCTGCGGTGCAAGGATCTCGAGTACCAGGCTACGTCCAAGGCGGCTGGTTAGGCCAATCCCATAACAAACACTTAATAATAATTGTTGTTTTCAACTAATATGGTAAGTTTTGTGTCGGCACGGGCGGCAATCCGTGTGTGTGACGGTGGATTGAGTTGAATATGTATGAGTTAAATAGACACAATGTCTGAGCCTAAGATTTGGCTACAGCAAAGGCGATGTGCTTCGGCACGAGATGTGGCGTCGACTTTTAAGTTGCGAGTTAAGTCAAAAAGGGCCGTAGGGCATGTTGTGTGGAGTTACGTTGAGTTATGAGGCACGGTCGCGTTGTCACAACACAAGTGTATGCGAGACTAAGCGAGGAGGTACTGCCTCGGTGATATTGAAGCACGAATCGAGTATGGCACGACCAAGTCGTTACGTCCCAGAGTTTGGCACGGAAGATAAGTATAAGTCGGTGCATTGACAATGCAAGCACGAGAAAGGTCTAGAGACAAGGAAATGGAGTCTTTCGTGTAGCTGCGTCTCCGATTATGGCCGTAAGGCAAACACGACTTGATAGGTTAACGTTGTTGGCACGAGAAGTGGTCTAGCGACAAAGTATGAGTTAACGTTGACATTGCAAGCACGGGATGGTTCTGATACACAAGTTGCGCTAAGGCGCCGGTCCTAAACTGATCCTAAGGCAAGAATAGAAAGACAATCGAAAGAGGGTTTATGTTACACAAAGTAAATGAAACGTGTAGGTTTTGTATGGGTGGGCGAGAAGCTCACTCCACCAGTACAGTGGTACTGACACCCACACAGTGTTTCATGTGCAGGCACAGGTAGAAGCTCGTGGCGCGGAGCTCGCTTGGATGCGTCGAGGCACGGAGTTCCTTGGCGAGTCGAAGCGTGCGGTCGCGTGATCTGAAGACTTATACAGGACGTAATGTATGGACATCGCCTTCCGAAGCTTCCGCTGGAATCAAGTATTGTATCGAGAGATGAGAGAGAGCAGAGTGACTTGTAAAATGAGAGAAAAGTGAGACTTGAGAGACTTGTAATTGGCCTTGCGCCTACAATGTAATCCTTGAATTCAATATCAATAAAAGAGCTTTCTTTGAAATACTTGTGTTCATGTGTTCTTTAAATTCCGCTGCAATATATTCAATGTCTCTGCACGGGACTTCTGTGCGACGACCCCGTCGTAGCCGCTGAAATCGGCCGTTATGGAACCCGCCTTGCACGAGCGCAATCTAGGCTCGTGCGGCATCACGCCTTAGCGAGGACGATCGCTCCTACGGGAGCGGGGCGTGACAAAGTGGTATCAGAGCACGGCTTTACGTCCTTGGACCGTCGATTGAATTCTTTAACTTTGATGTTTCCGCAAAACTCTGTTGCTTCCGCAAGTTGTTATCGTTGGTACGCTCTCTCTCAAATGTTCCTCGGCATGTCCATACAATAAGTCTAAATATTTTCGAAAGCTCGTACAAGCGTTCAATCTAACGCATCGGTAGGCTGTTGCCAAATACGTCGATAGGGCCTTTGTGCCGAATGTTGCAAACTTGACGCGATAGAAAATATGTGCTGCTGTTAACAAGTCGCGTGCATGCCTAATTAGTCCAACGTTGACCCTAGCAATTGAGCGTGCAAACTCGGAATGTAGTCCGCACAGGATGGCTATGCACACGGCCTTTTGGCTAAGTTGTGTTTCGCGTCGCGCACCTTGACCCTTGGTGCAAACGAGTTGCGAGCGATATCAAGTATCGTTCGGTCGGGAACGGAGATGCACTTAGAGTGTCTATCGATAGGAACGCTATCGGACTAACGCTTAGGCGTACACGGAAGATTGATTTGGATTTTGAGGAAATAGTGCGAATGACTTAGTGCGTCGATACGACGCGAGCGACTACGTTAGCGATTCGTCGAACGAATCTGAAGGATATCTTAGCGCATGACGCGAACGTGATTGAGGACTAGATCTTATGGCTTGAATCCGAGTGGTGTATGTGATAGGTTCGGAGAAGAATAAGAATGAGTGTCGACGATTAGTCGAGTGGCTCGAGTCCGAGTGGTGTATGGTTTGTCTTGGAAATTGTTCGAGTGAATATTGAGGATTACGAGTATGTCGGCAAGGCGATGCGATCGTGCAAAGCGTTAGAATGCGTCACGCTTAGTTGGTCGTGACTTCGAATGTCCCGAACGAGCATTTCGTTCGGACAACTTGTGAATGAGCAATGCGAGCTAGAAAACGATTCGGAACGATGAATGAAAATGAATGGTCTTGATCGAGGAAACTTAGAGGATCGTACGTGCGATATCGGATTGATACAACTGAAATGCGACTTGAGTTTTGAATAATGATCTTGAAACGAGCTTGAGGAAAAGCGACTGAACTTGATCTTGAGTATTGAGAAAATTGAGGAATATCCAACTCGGACAACAGCATCAACGCACGACTCGAAATTGGTTGCAAAGGAAGATCGTCAGGTTACGCATATCGTCGATGGTATTGAGGCGTATCAAAGATCGATATGCGATAACTCGGGGGCACTCTGACTCGGCGAATGACGGTCGTGCAAATGTCATTGTTCCGTTGGACGCTATACTTGAAATATTAAAAATGTGTTGAGGAAAGGATAGACTTGGCTCGAGGACTTTCTAAGTTGAACGAATGACGATCGAACTATCGAACTTGGCTTAGATGAAAACTGGAATGTTTGGATTTGCTTCGTCGACAACCACAATGTTGATGTTCTTGTCTTATGCGAGCGCTACTCCAGCCTCGCACATGCGTCACACCGATTAGGGCGATCACTCTGCGTGAGCGCTGGTATGGTGATTCATACAGCGGGAGTGGTCGAACTTGTACGGTGCGACAGATTGTGCTTTGACTTGTGGCTTGACACGAAGTTAGACTCGAGATTGAATTGGTGTGCTTGTCGATTGAACTTGAGGATTGAGTAGGTCCAATCCGCGTATCGAGAATGAATGAGTCTAAACTCAAACAAGAGTTACGCCCCGATGAGAATGATTATTCCGCGGGAGCGTTGCGTGGTGATTCATGAACCGCCGTGGATAATCGGACTCGCGTGAGATTGGGGCGCAACGTATTGTCGAGCGAGACGACCTCGTGATCGAATACATGAATTGGTTAGAATTGGTGAATTGAAGGAATTTGAATATACACAATGCGTGCCATAATACGAATTAGGTGATCGTGCTTGATGTTTAGAAATTTGAGTGACGCGAGCTTGGGTAGAAGACCCCATATGATCGACTCTGGTTTGACCCTAGGATAGGGGTCAGTGTTGGCATTATTGTTGGGGAACTATGATTCCAATCCTGACATTGACTTAGCCTCGAAAAGAAATGGCCTAGCGGTTAGGCGAGACGCCATGTTTTATGAGTTATCAGTCGAAGGATTGATCTTGAGGATTGGCATGGATGGATAGCGTGAATCACGAATGTAGAAAACCCTGCTCACGAGATTCGGCTGACATGCATATATTTCAGGGACGCCTGGGTATGTGCACGATGCGACTCGAGTGAGAATGACAAATTCTTTATCATGCGGCTTGGTTGAATACATGTATTTTGGGGACGCTTGGAATGCGTGCACGATCCAGCCAAGTGATACGACGAGTTCAAGCAAGGCTTGAAAGATGGGAGTGTGTCGAGATCTTGAAACCGTGTTAAAGGAAAAATTGATAGTCGTGCGAGCGTGGCTCGCAATCGAAGAAACGCGTAGGCAGTGTGCGTACGATTAAGTCTTGGCCATAGAAATGGTAGGATGACTTGCCTTCAGGAAAGTCTCGAGGACGAGACTTGTTCTGAGTGGTGTATGATGTAGTGCCCCGTCCCGCAAAGTCAATCGGAGGAATCGAAACGCCGACGGCGTTCGGTCTTAGCCTTGCAACGGCTTGCTCGGAGACATCGCTCAGGTGGGGTAGTTTCGGTGAACTCTCCTCATCTTTGCCTTCACATAATAAATCGTGTTTTCAACTTGCACAAGTTAGGCTTGATAAATAAAAGCTACGCATCCACATAGTTAAGGGAATAATCCCGACGGGTCAAAATGAGTTAGAACATGGAAAACGTCCCACGGTCGGCTTAGAGTTGGTGCACGATATGCTTTGAAAATGACACTCGGTCCTTCGTCCCGTGGCTTGGGAGAAGGAAAGTTGGTCTTCGGTACAAAAGCTGAGAGTTAGCCTTAGTCATAGGCGTCGCCCGCACAAATGCTTGCTAAAGCATGCACGATCCTGTCCCGCAAGGCTTGGCGTAGCCTTTGCTCGTCCCTTGGGTTAAGTTGTAGGCTTGAGTGAGTTAGACAAAGTTATGCCGGTCGACCTAAGTTATTCTATGTGCTGTCCCGCTCATTCTGCGGTTGTCAAGATAAATAGTCCCACGACCCCAAGGCCCGTCATATAAAGTATGACTTGGGCGACAGCGTTGCATAGAACACGAGTCGGTTTAGAGGCACGAGCCACGGTTGGTCCAGTGGAAAGTTAGCCACGGTCGGTCGATACTTATGGAAACACGTTATGTTCAAGTTAAGTTGGAAGGCTATGCATTAGCCGTTCCCTGAGTTCAAAGAACGTTAAGTCTAAGCGATGGTTAGTCGCCGAGGCAACCCTGGTTAGGGGCTCTGCAAAGGAAGTACGAAAATAGAAAGAGTAAAACAACCAAGTAAATAAATTGATCACATAACAAGCCCCAAACTGTATCCTAAAATACTCCATGTAACCTTTATGAACTTGGACAACTTGTCGATAAGGGGTGGTTTCTTCGAGCGGAAACCCGGGGCCACGGGACCGTCTCGGCCTAGGAAGAAACTAGTTGTAGCCGAGCTGGGTAATAGGCAACGCTGGTTAGGCGATCGGTATGTCGGGGCTTGCATCGGGGATCGCAACCTGCGGTGCAAGGATCTCGAGTGCCAGGCTACGTCCAAGGCGGCTGGTTAGGCCAATCCCATAACAAACACTTAATAATAATTGTTGTTTTCAACTAATATGGTAAGTTTTGTGTCGGCACGGGCGGCAATCCGTGTGTGTGACGGTGGATTGAGTTGAATATGTATGAGTTAAATAGACACAATGTCTGAGCCTAAGATTTGGCTACAGCAAAGGCGATGTGCTTCGGCACGAGATGTGGCGTCGACTTTTAAGTTGCGAGTTAAGTCAAAAAGGGCCGTAGGGCATGTTGTGTGGAGTTACGTTGAGTTATGAGGCACGGTCGCATTGTCACAACACAAGTGTATGCGAGACTAAGCGAGGAGGTACTGCCTCGGTGATATTGAAGCACGAATCGAGTATGGCACGACCAAGTCGTTACGTCCCAGAGTTTGGCACGGAAGATAAGTATAAGTCGGTGCATTGACAATGCAAGCACGAGAAAGGTCTAGAGACAAGGAAATGGAGTCTTTCGTGTAGCTGCGTCTCCGATTATGGCCGTAAGGCAAACACGACTTGATAGGTTAACGTTGTTGGCACGAGAAGTGGTCTAGCGACAAAGTATGAGTTAACGTTGACATTGCAAGCACGGGATGGTTCTGATACACAAGTTGCGCTAAGGCGCCGGTCCTAAACTGATCCTAAGGCAAGAATAGAAAGACAATCGAAAGAGGGTTTATGTTACACAAAGTAAATGAAACGTGTAGGTTTTGTATGGGTGGGCGAGAAGCTCACTCCACCAGTACAGTGGTACTGACACCCACACAGTGTTTCATGTGCAGGCACAGGTAGAAGCTCGTGGCGCGGAGCTCGCTTGGATGCGTCGAGGCACGGAGTTCCTTGGCGAGTCGAAGCGTGCGGTCGCGTGATCTGAAGACTTATACAGGACGTAATGTATGGACATCGCCTTCCGAAGCTTCCGCTGGAATCAAGTATTGTATCGAGAGATGAGAGAGAGAAGAGTGACTTGTAAAATGAGAGAAAAGTGAGACTTGAGAGACTTGTAATTGGCCTTGCGCCCACAATGTAATCCTTGAATTCAATATCAATAAAAGAGCTTTCTTTGAAATACTTGTGTTCATGTGTTCTTTAAATTCCGCTGCAATATATTCAATGTCTCTGCACGGGACTTCTGTGCGACGACCCCGTCGTAGCCGCTGAAATCGGCCGTTATGGAACCCGCCTTGCACGAGCGCAATCTAGGCTCGTGCGGCATCACGCCTTAGCGAGGACGATCGCTCCTACGGGAGCGGGGCGTGACAACTTTACCTGATACTGTCACGTTGGTCACACGAATTGGTACTATATGGATCTTTTCATGAGATGTTATCCCCCTCGGGAGCATCGGATACTGCATGTTTTATGCGTTTCAAGAATCATCCCGTATCTCTATGCTTCCTCTGATTCACGAATCGTTTGTGACACATGTACTCTCATGTTCACAGAGCCATCATGAATCACCTTCACGTATCACTCATTTTATGAGCCAAGTGAAGTTTTACGTATCTTAACATAACTTGAACAGATCCTTGTGTATTGATTGGGGATGGGGGAGTAGAAATAGACATGTGAATATTATCCAAGTAGCTGTAGTCATGAATCACTCTCTTAGCTATAGTCATGAATCTCCTATGCCATTCACATGTTTAAATTTTACTCTGACTCACTAGTCACTATTAGTTCTCTATGTATAGTAGATATTTCTATTACAGTTCTCTCTCTGTTTACATACTGTATTTCTTCAGTTCATGTATCTTACTTTACTGTATGATTATATTTTCTAACCTGCTATGATCTGTTGAGATGTACTGTACTCGCTCCTGTCCTGACTGGACCTGTTGAAAATATTACAGAGGATGAGGAGGAGGCCCTATGTACCACCTATTACGGAGCAGGCTTAGACGACACCTGCGACCTGGTTCCTCTGGAGGATCCAGCTGCAGTACAGGATGCTACTCCCAGAGTCTAGGCTAGATAGCTAGGCTTTAGCTTTTCTCTCAGTATTGTATTATTTGAATTTCAGTTGTTGTTCTGAGATGTAGTTTATATTTAGAGACTCGTATTGAGCTGGATGTTCTTGAGTTGTTATCTTAGACACTTAGATTTTCTCTCTCATTTGTGTTATATTATGGTTTTGATCTCTCTATCTACCTTTACTATTCTGTATCTGCCTTAGATGTGATTGAGACTGTTCTGTTATGTCACCTCCATTCGGAGTGTATACTGTACAAGTACCTTTATATTTTTAGAAGATTGACCTAGGACAGCGTTCTACCGTCGACACTACGGCGTAGGCTGGGCGTTGTTACGTTCTCGTACCCTCACAGTGGGTGCGGGTCGTGACATAATCCCATCATGTATGCTTGTTTAGAACATGGAAAAGAACTCGGTAAATATAAACTTTCGCACCGCGCTCTACGCTCGTGCTAAGGCACAAGCTTACGTTTATGTTCCTTATGCGTTCAACAATAAAACAATGAATGGTTTACAACAATGAAAAGGGAAGACTATCAACATAGTCATTTCGAGTAGAGTATAGCAACATTGAAAGACTATAGGACCGATGGATCGCCAAGGCGACTCCCGCACGGGGAGTTACATAATGTATGAATGAATGAATGAACGAATAAGTGAATGAATGAATCAACGAATGAATGAATAAATGTGTGAATGAATCAATGAACGAACGGACAAATAAAGGGTAAGAAAAGAAAGAATGGTTAACGGCATGTGTGACGGGTACGTGCAACGGGGCTCGCTACCCGCGCTGCGCGGACGCCAACCTGGTCGATAACGCATTAAGGCTAAGGGTTAGCCTACGGCTCAGAGACAACCGTTAAGTTAAAAAGACAAGTTAATATGAAATGGTCGTGGACAAACGGCATGGGCGATGGGGAGGAATACCGTGGCCGTGAAGAAGAAGGGATTCCGCGGCATGATCAAAGGGGGGATCTGCCGGCCTAGGCAGAATCAAAGGGACTTACGGGCAACCTGGGTGCGGGCTTGGCCACCACAGGAAATGTAAGTGCGGAGTATTTCAAAGAGATTATCAAGGTGTTCCAGCCGTAAGCTATGATAGGTGAGAAATTACCAAGGGAGAAAGATGTCCAAAATAGCTTGTGATGCCAGTGACCGATGTATATAGATTTAAGTGGGCTTGCTGGTGGCAATCCACGTGCAAGTCCTTGCATTGAAATCAAAGTAGTCTAAGTTAACTGTACAAAGCACCTTCTGAATAGGCTTGAATATAACACACGGAATGATCAAGAGTACTTCGAGCAAACGAGTTAGAAAACGTGCCTACGATGTGCTAGAACCTGAGGCAAGGACACGCACTTGACATTGAAAGTTTATATGAATTGTTGATTAACTTGGTTTACTTTGGACAGGGAAGGCCGGACGGTAAGTATGAGTAATTCATGCATATATTTTCATGCGACACTTATATTCGGCAACACGAGATAGGCTATGAAATATGCCATGAAACTGATCCTAAGGCAAGATTAGAAAGACAATAAACGATAGACGGTGCACAAAAGTAAATAAAATATGTTTGGTAATGATAGCATTATGGGCGAGCTAGCCTCCCCACCAGTGCATAACAATATACTGATAACCCCACAGTCTGCTTGCAGCATGCAGGAGATGTCATCGGGTGCGGAGCTTCCCTCGAACATGCTAAGGCGCGGAGCCAACTCTGGAGCCTTGGAGTGTTGCAAGGAACTGGAGCACCATATACATGACATAATGTATTGGAACATTGCCGTGAATTATTCCATCTTGTAAGCCACTTGGCACGCCTTTTATGTTTTAGAGAGAGAGAGAGAGCTTGAGAGACTTGTAAACTCGGCCTAGCGCCGCTTGTAAACTTCTTGAAAGTCAATAAAGAGTTTGAATTCGCTTCAATTTGTGTTCATTTACTTTCTGCTGCAAATGGGGACACTCTGTGCGACTCTGTGGCCTAGCTCAAATCGGCCATTTCTAGACTTAGCCTTGTACGGGCGCAACCTAGGCCCGTGCGGCATCACGCCTTAGCGAGGACGATCGCTCCTGCGGGAGCGGGGCGTGTCAGTATGGTATCAAAGATGTGGAAAAGGGATTGGGTAACAACATTCTATTATCCCGTCGTCGATGTAGAATGTTGATTACGCCAAGAACCTAGAATGAGAAAGATGGCAATACGAATGAGAATGGTGGCTGAAGTACATAGTTTTTCTTATTATGCATTATATGTTTTCCTCATAGATAAGTTGCATATACTTGTATGGTCATGGATAACTTGTGCACAAGATAGTTCCCAGAATGGTAATTCGCGGCTACGGACCCAGTTCATCATAGGAGGAACAAGGATGGTGTCGACGTACTGACATCGAAATTTTAGGACTTGTAGTGGGGGCTTGCTACCGCCCACTGAAAGGATGCCGAAATACCCATGGTGCTGAAGTAGTAGCACGGTGTTTCGGAAACCTCACATGGATTCACACCCTATTCAGAGTTAGCCATTCGCCAGGAAGACGGCCCAAGATGGCGTGTCTCCAGTAACCTTTATATAGATAGGTCCAGTGCTAATGATGTCTTATGCAGGCAGAGTAAGTTATTACTCAATTACAGGGAAGGATGTCGAATGTTGGTAAGAATCACCTGAACAGTGACAATTATATTGAATTATGATATTGTTCTAACTATGGATGCCCCCTGCTCTTTGAATTCTATTGATCAAACCGTTTGATGACATAGAGACAGAGATTCTTAAGAGATCTTTCTTGTATCTATTCTATTTCTTAAAGAGGATTACGACTATGACAGAATTTCTCATGGGTAAGAAAGAGGGCTATTCTTCGCATCTAGGAATAAAGGCGCCCGAAGCTTTGGTGTGTTCATACTTATGCTGAGCTCGCTGCTACTCGGCAACCAAATCTCCCGTGGGATGACCATCCTTATCTTATCAGATTCCTCCCAGCCTATTGGAATAAATTGAGGCTGTTCTAACCCCAAGAATCAAAGATTTTTTGAAGAACCAGACACCTGGGCTTGGGCCCATTCGGCCAATGGGATTTTGAATAAAAAATCGGCCTACTCAACTCGGGGACGGGCAATCAACAAAGCATGACATGCTCTGATCCATTGAGATTCTCAAATATCGGGATCCACTTTTGAATGGCGTTCTACTGCATCTCGAGCCCTCAAAGCCAATCTCTCTCGGGCTGCACTACTCGCCAATACATTGATGATGTACTGACCCACGTAATGGGCAATATTACAGGTGCTTGCGTATGAAGAAAATCGTTTGATCAGTGCTTGGCATCGATGATTCGGATGGGTGTGCAGAAGCTCTTCTTTCATGACGATGTCTTTTGCTATACGAGAAATAACGTATGGAACAGTGTATCTCAGATGAACAAGTAAGATTGTAAGCAAAGTCGGCATGTTCGGTTGTAAAGCCTAAATGGTAAGTGTATATTAAGTTGGCTATTCAAAATCTTATAATCAGTTGTAAACTCTGTATTCCGCTGCAAGTCTTGTAATCTATTATAAATATCAATAAAGAGAGACATTTTTTCATATCTTGTGTGACTTCAATTTATCTACTTGGTTTGGTTGCGATTGTCGTTATTTTCTGAGAAATACCAAGAACTGTAATGGTTTTGCCTTATACAAGTGTAATATAGACTTGTGCGGTATCATGCCTAGTGGCTAGATTTCGATCCTCCAGGATCGAGGCATGACATAATGGTATCAGAGCACGGCTTTACGTCCTTAGATTCTTATTCAATTTATTTCAAATTGATGTTGCTACTAAGATGATTCAAAGCTGCTTCCGCCATTATTCAAAGACTGCTTCTGCGATTACTCAAAGTTGCTTCATCGGTGAATCAAAGTTGCTTTCGCAAATACTCAAAGTTGCATCCATGATGGATCAAAGTTGCCTCTACGATGACTTAAAGTGCTTCCGCGATGATTCAGTGTTGTTTCAAAATTGTTCTAAGTTGTTTCCTTGACTGAAAGTCCGTTGATCCTTCTAGCCGCTCAGTGGGTGTTCTATACAATAAGTCTAAATATGTGGACTGTGATATGTGTCCTTTGTTGAATTTCTAAAAGTTACCAAAACGAATAACAATGATGCGATGCGATAATAAGTTAGTAACATGTGTGCTGGATGTCTTTTGCGTGGGATTCATTGAAGTCGATTGTTATACAACAATCGACTGTAGGTGATGGCATGGTTTGTTGGAAACAGAATGTGCATGGATTTTAGTGAATGGAAACCGACAAAATCTTGAGTCGGTATTTGTGGTCAGCATAACCACTACAGGAGGGATAGTCGATATTGGACGTTGGTTTGATGCGAAGGGAATATTGTGTCAGGAATTGCTTGAGCTCTGAGTGGTATATATATTGCATATACCCTCGTCGTGATGAGATGTCCCTTGACCCTATTTGTGGCATAGTGATTGCTTTACCTGTAAGGTATTGGGTAGTATCGAGTCGTAGTTGGGATTACAATTGATACATGACAGCTAGACGTGTTCCTTGATTATTAAGTTTGGATGACCTGATGCGAGATTGGAATGGTTAGCATTATGCTGGGTAAATGAGAATTGAGAATATGGAATGAATGCGTTGGTTGGGAAAGGAACGAATTACAGATTCAAGCGCACTTAAATCAGTTGGGTAAAAGGATTGTAGGACGGTAATGATAGTGCAGTATTGCTATCAAAAGATTTTGCGAGAATAACTATAGGCCAAATATTGAATGATATTGGAATTGAGTAGATCGAATTACATGTTGGACATCGACAAATTGATGGTGATGTTGGGCGCTTATCGAGATGTTGTGAATGATTTAGAAGATGCAGAGAGTTGCATCAATGACCGAAAAGTTAGAGAATAGATTTAAGGAAATAGATGGCCACACACGTTGTACAGTTGTGCTTGAGAGAATTTAATGTGTTCCAAATTAACAAGTTATGACCCTTGATTTTTGAGGCATAGAAAATGAGTACTTATTCCTTGATGCATGAAAGAGTAGATGTTCCTTGTAAGACTCTGATGGTTGGAATACAAATAAGTTTCAAGATGCATTATTATGTAATAGACCATGTTGGTGGATAATGCTGTCGCATGAATAACGAGTTTGGGTGGAATATAGAATTGTTAGATGATGACTTGGCAAATGAGTTATGTCATATCCACTAAGATGACCGATATACGGATACTGGATGATTGATGCCATAACAATTGGATCGGTACATGAATAGTAAATCTTCTTATAGAATCACAAAAAGATGATGCAAAACGAATATTGATGGTTAACATGAATTGCTAATAGATGACCGTGTTGGTGCTAGTGGAAATTAATAAAGGATGCTTTCGGAAGAAATACGATTATGTAATTGCCTTATTTTGTTGGTTAAAAGAGTACAGACCGTATCGATGATCTAAAAATGTGAGAAATGAATATGTCGCAAGGAGACCGTAGAAAAGATGTTAATACATTACTATTGAGGTAACAATGTTGGATTATGACTCAGAATGGTTGACCCGATTGAATAGACAATTTGAGTACGATATGAGGATGCAAGTCTGATTGAGCAGATGCTATGTCTATGCAAGTGAAAATTGAAAGATTTGATATTCGATTAAAAAATTTATATGATGGCTTCGGGATTGACCCTTAAGAATTGTCGGATAGATCTTGTCGGTTGTGGGTAAGGCTATATTGACTTCATTAGGTATGGCCCGAGTATGAGTACGGGTAGAAAGACTTGACTCTAGAATGTTAATTGGTTGCCTAGGATGTTGGTTGGTTGCCTAGAATGTCGATTGGTTGCCTAGAGTGTTGTTTGGTTGCCTAAGTTTCAGATTGGTTGGCTATGTTATTTCAGTTGTTCGAGTTTAGAAATAAGTTCATTAGATTGGGATGGTGTCCCATGTTCCTTAAGTTGGTCAGATCATAGATTGTCCCTGAGATAAGATAGAGTTGTCCCTATGATAAGAATTGGTTGCCTCTAAGACAAGAGATAAGTATGTCCCTGATAGCTATCCATCTCATATGAGTTAGCTGAATGTCCGGTTTAGCTTATATTAGATTACCGTAGAGACTTGACCGAATGCTAACTTGACTGTTGAAAACCCGTAGGATGTTCCTATTGATGTTGCGTAGGTATAGTCAGAATGAGTAAGATATCGGAAAGTAAATTTCAGCATGGAATGAAGATTGGAAAATTTGATGTTACAAACGTTGGATGCAATGACGATATCATGTTGGCTTTGGAACTTGGTTGCCTTTGTTGGAATGTCGAAAATTGTTAGAGCTGGTTGGATTTGGTTGATTCATATTGAGCTGCGTAAATTGATGATAGTTGTCTTGAGACAGTTGGAATAAATTCATTGATGGATAATCAGATTGGGATTGAGAATAAGTGTACGACGGAATGGGATAGTGCATGTAGTCAAGATCGACGAGAGCGAAAGAAATTTTGAAAAAGACCTTCAAGATTAATGTTGCTGGAATATAAGAGTTGCACATACAAAAGGATAATATGTTGGCTTGATCAATACAAGAAAATGTTTGAGTACAGCGAGAAATGTTACTAGAGTGGATGATGGTATAATTTGAACGATGGATCATAATCAAAAAAATTTATGAGTTGCAAATAAAGTGTATGGATGCGAACGGTAACAAGTACAAGATTTGATCGATGAGAATCGGGGTATCGAAATAAAATGTGGCTATAGGATTTATCAACTTTGGTGGCATGAATGACAATAAACTTGAAAGGAATACTTTAGGAATATTTTGGATTGGCTGTGGGAAAATTTCTCAAGTTGAAATTTGTAACATTCATTGTGTTATTAGTTGGATAATTGAATAAACAAGTTGGGAATATACGAGATGCTCAGAGCAATCACTGAAGTTCGGAAAAGAAGTTACACCGTAGCTCGTTCGTTTTCTCTATCACTGAACTTGGCAGAAGTGCATGTATTTCTGGAATGCCTAAAATATATGTATAATTCCAACTAAGTGGTATGCTGAATTCAAACGAAGCCACGGGAAGGATTATCATGTACTAAGGAAATTGCATGAGTGTTGGAGAAAGAATAAATATGGTAAACTATTTTGAATCGAATGGGAATGCTATGGCAAGATGGTACATTACTTGAAATCAATTAAGATGTTGCGATGAAATATTTAATCATGCAAGTTGATCGTTGAAAAGTTTCATAAAAGTCGGTTGATGTTTTTGGGGATGAGTTTTGTTTTAAGTTTCGAGGACGAAACTTTTTCTAAGTGGTATATATTGTAGTACCCCGACCCGCAAGATGCCTTATGATGGATGGTTGGTTCGATGAAGCCTTGTTGGACTTAGAAATATGCGAAGGATCGCTTGGAAGGCTATGTGATCGTGACATGAATCATCTTATAAATGTGAGTAGTATTGAACCCTTGAAGATCCTTTAGCTTCACGTTTAATAAAAGGATATGTATGCTCTGTTTACTCGTTGAGTTGTTGAATAA
>JANAVB010025198.1:4899911-4944572 GCA_029216955.1 Iris pallida
CCAACTCATATCCAGGCAAGTTATTGGCCAACCTTTACCTGGGAACAGGGATCATAATCATTATTAGGAATGTAGAGTGAATTTCTTTGTTTGTGGTTGTTGAAATCTGTTTATAGATAGGAATGTTGGTTGTTAGAGTATGGCATGGCTAGAAGAGGCTGTTAGTTGAGATTTCAGTGCCTAGTACCAAAGTGAAGTATGACACTTGACTGAGTTCAGTTTAACAAAGATTTTATACCTAATAGGGACATTAGGAATGTTGTGGTTTGAACATTACTACCAAATTAGCACATTTGGTGTAGGCATGAGCTGTTGTATTGGTTTCGACTTATTGCCCAATACCACTTGACTGAACTAAGTTAAGTCTGGTACCTTCAGTTAAATCTGAAATCTTGATATACCTATTGACTCAGTTCATGTCAGGTTAAAACCAAATCTTGCTAAAACAGCTCATATTTCCTTTACTGTTGATTCAGAGGTAGGTATAATCTATTGCAATTGGAAGACTGCTCTGTTCAGGCAGTTAGTTCCAGTATTAAGACTGGACTGATTGTAATTTCTGTAGGAGAATGATACTTGAATCGATAATTCTAGTTTAGTATTTCAGGAAAGGGTTAGGCTAGACTGAGATAAGGATTTTGTCCATTGTTGATTCCACTATGGACTGAGAAGAGATACAGGAGACTGATTAAATCAGCCTAAGCAAGACTGACCCAAATCAGCCTTGGTTAGACTGATGGTATCAGTAATCATGTTAGGATGACTCCTCACCCAAGCTGAATGTCGGGTTGAAGTCTTGTTTTATTAGTAATCAAGTCATTGGCTTTGTCATTTGAGAATATTGTTGGGTTCAGCTTTGTAGATTCAAGAGTTGCTATGAGGGTTATCTTAATCTACAAGAGTTAACCTAGAATAGTTGAATCCTTGGAAGATTGGAATTTGGGTAGGACAGTACTCATGGTAGGTTACCAATACCTAGGAAGCCTTGCTAGTTATAGGTTAAGATTGGAATTGAGTCAAATATTAGTAAGGTGATCTCTATAGGAAATATAATTTTAACTGCATATATTTAGTCATAGGCATCATTGTTCTTCTCTAGTAGACTAGTAGAAATACTTTTGTTTGGGAAAGGGTATTCATAGAAATAGGATTGTTTATAAGTATAGTTAATTGATAATTGTTTATAGTCTAATCAAATTATAACCATATGACAGGAGGATACCTAGCAGTGCATTCCACACTTGATCACCCTGAGCAAGGCAAGTATACTCCTTGGACTTGTTCATTTCTCATGTCTTGTATATTCATTCCGGTATCACCTTGTTGATACGATGTATCACGTGATTGCCTTGTTTCATGATTCATGAGTTAACTTGTGTCTGGAAGGAAAAATACTATAGGTGTCTAATCAAACTCTGTTACTATTCATATGAATAGCTTAGGTCCCGTATCGTGCATGCTGGACCCGAGCCGTACCATTTCATGTTCATTGAATCTACCCAAGCCGATCACATACTCTAGATGTATTTCAATCTTGCACATTTCAGGATTCAGGTTGTATTTCATGTTCAGGTTATATTTCATGTTCAGGACTCTTATCATATTTCCTGTTTTACTTTCATTATTTTCTGTTCAGTTTCATGTCTTGTTCTCATTTCTTGTACTTTATATATATTTCTTGTTCTTGTTCATACCATGATGTTCATGTTCATTTCCTTGGATATACTTAGCTCCGCTCCTGACTAGGATATGTTGCAGGTGATCTGGAGGCTATCTTTGATACTTACTATGGGCCGGAGCCTGGAGGCACCTATGAGCCAGTGGATGTGGCCCAGGACCTAGAGGCTGAGGAAGCCTAGACTTTTCTACTTAGCTTTATCTGGACTTGTACTAGAGACATCTTTATAGTTTACATTTGCTGGAATGTAATAACATTTAGATTGTATCTGATATTCTGGGATTTGATATATTAGATATTGTGATTACTTTCATTCTTATCTTTATTCATAGTTCTCCCTAGATATTAGTACAACTTACTTCATTGTGTCTAACAATGAAGGTTGGGCATGTCAGACTTGTGTCCGATAATTCGGGAGCAGGTCATGACATGTTTTTAGTAGTGGTCCATGCAGGTCTATCCTAATGGTACCTAGGTCTTAGCGTACTACTGGGGGACTTGATTACACTAGGGAAAACTTGATCATATCATAGGAAAATCGGGAAATAAGGGTATATCAGGTTTATCAAGTGCATTGATATTATAAAAACATTATTTATTAGGTTTTAGGGTTTGTTAATCAACAAAGTTTTCTTTCTATTGCAGGATGGTCACTACGAGGAAGATCGCGGATCAGCCAGGAGTTACAGGCAGTTCGGGACAGCCTGAGCCAGATGTTTCGGCAGATCCGCTTCCGCCACCGCCTCTTATTTTTCCTCTGTTGCCCTCGACGATGATGTTTGACGGCGCCCAGGTGATGGCAATGTTCCAGCAGTTTATGGAGGCCCAGAACAATCAGGCAGCACAGTTCAGAGCGACCATCGTCGACGCACTCAGGACTCGAGAGATGGCAGCACCAGCACCGGTAGCACCTCCAGCACCGGTAGCACCGAGAGCGGGGACGGCCAGGGACTACCAGAACCTCTGTCCGATGGACTTTTGGGGCAACGAGGGGATCGTCTATGCAGACGAATGGCTGGAGAATGCAGAGAGGACCTTGAAGATGGCACGGATCCCGGATGACTTGAAGGTGGAGGTGGCCAGCATGCGACTGTTCGACCTTGCCCGAGCCTGGTACCGCAATGATCCCCAGTTGACAGCACAGCAGGTTCTTTGGGTAGATTTCAAAATACTGTTCAAAGAGAAGTTTTTCCCAGACATCGAGAGAGACGAGCTTCGGATGCAGTTCGAGGCCTTGCAGCAGGGGACGATATCAGTGGCAGAGTATATTTCAGAGTTTACCCAACTCAGTAGGTTCGCAGAGAACCTCGTCGACACGTCGGAGGAGAGGGCCTGGAGATTCAAGAAGGGCTTGACCAGGGAGCTGCGGTATGCAGTAGCTATTATCCAGGCGACTACTTACTCAAGCATCCTCAAGATCGCCCAGGCAGTTGATAAGGAGATGGACCCGAGGTCCAATAGGGATAGGGACATCGACAGCAGTAGTTATCAGGTACCAGCGAAGAGGGTACAGATGCAGGCTCAGACGAGGCCAGCTCAGTAGACAGCAGTTCAGCACCGTCCTGCCAGAGTTCTAGCAGTTCAGCATCAGAGGCAGCAGGGGGTCACTTGCACATACTGTCATCGACCAGGACACCACGTGGAGGTCTGTCGCAAGAGGCTTGGACTTTGCCTATTCTGTGGGTCAGATGCACACCAGATGAGAGATTGCCAGCAGGCCACAGCCAGACTAGTAAGAGGACTCCGAGGAGCTGGAGGACCACCGCCTGCACCACCCAGAGCATTGCCTGCTGTATCCCAGAGAGGAGGAGCTCTACCACCCAGCAACAGAGATTTGTACAGCATCAGCAGCAGCAGAGGGGAGGACCACAGCGGGGACGTGCTTACGTTATGGCCGCAGTTGAGAAGGAGGAGGCAGCTCCAGATGTTATCACAGGTTCTGTTGTCACTTATTCATTTCCTGCCATTGTCTTATTTGATTCTGGAGCCACCTATAACTTTGTATCATATGAGTTTCTGCATAGACACGGCTTCACACCCAAGCCCACTAGGAGGAACGGTCAGATTATGCCAGGAGGAGGGGTAGTGCCAGTTAGTGAGATGGTGGATTATCCTATCACTATAGCTGGACGAAAGCTTAGGGCTCGACTTCTAGTGATGCCATTTCCCGGATTTGATGTGGTTCTCGGCATCGATTGGATCAGCGAACAGTTTGCCGTAATCGACTGCCATGAGGGGAGGGTCACATTCAGCCTGCCTGGAGTTCTGCCGTTCGAGGTCGGAAGATGGATCGCAGAGAGGCCAGAGGGAGTCTACTTTGGAGCTATTGCAGAAGCCCAAGAGTTGCCGCATCCGCTGGTTGCAGATTTTCTCGACTTCTTCCCCGAGGAGTTGCCAGAATTGCCGCCAGATCGAGATGTGGAGTTCAGCATCGACCTAGTGCCCGGATCAGCACCAAGTCCCAGCATTGCTACAAGATCAACCTGAAGGAAGCTGCAGAGTTGAAGGCCTAAATTGATGAGTTGGAAGGCAAGGGTTTTATTCGGTCCAGTGCTTCACCCTGGGGAGAATTGGTACTCTTCGTGCCCAAGAAGGATGGGACGGTGAGGATGTGTATCGATTACCGTATACTCAATAACATCACCATCAAGAATAGATACACGTTGCCGCGGATTTATGAGTTGTTTGATCAGCTGAGTGGGGCGAAGGTCTTTTCCAAGATTGACCTTCGGTCGGGATATCATCTGATGAAGGTTCGGGAGCAGGATATTCTGAAAACAACTTTCAACACCCGATACGGCCAGTGTGAGTTTTTGGTAATGCCGTTCGGACTCACCAATGCCCCAGCAGTGTTTATGAACTTGATAAATAAAGTTTTTCACAAGTATCTGGACAAGTTTGTCGTAGTCTTCATTGATGACATTCTGATATATTCGAAGACCGAGGAGGAGCATGTGGAACACCTGCGGATCGTGTTAGAGATACTGCGGAAGGAGAAGCTGTACGGAAAACTCTCAAAATGTGAGTTTTTCTTGGACCGAATGGAGTTTTTGGGGCATATGGTGACTGAAAAGAGGATTTTTGTGGATCCCAAGAAGATTGAAGCAGTGGAAGCATGGGCACCTCCCAAGTTGGTATCAGAGATTCGTAGTTTCCTGGGGCTAGCAGAATACTACAGGAAGTTCGTGAAGGATTTTGCCAGGGTAGCAGAGCCTATGACCAAGCTTACGCGGAAGGACGAGGAGTTCATCTAGAGCGACGCCTGCTAGTCAGCATTTGAAGAATTGAAGAGAAGACTCACGACAGCACGAGTTCTAGCTTTACCATCTGGATCAGGAGGATTCGTCATCTATAGCGAAGCATCAGGGAAAGGCTTGAGATGTGTGCTTGAGTAGAACAAGAAGGTCATAGCTTATGCTTCTAGACAGTTGAGGCCCCATGAAAAAAATTACCCCACACATGACTTGGAGCTTGCAGCAGTCATTTTTGCTTTAAAACTGTAGAAGCACTACTTGTATGGAGAGAGAGTGGACATCTTCACGTACCACAGAAGCCTGAAGTATGTTTCCACTCAGAAGGAGCTGAATATGAGGCAGCATAGATGGCTGGAACTCATGAAAGATTTCGACATCAATCTGCAGAACCACCCTGGGAAGGCGAATGTGGTAGCAGATGCTCTCAGTCGATATCTTGTTGCTATGTATCTCACTATGGATCGACATCTACTGGAGGACCTTGAGAGTCTGGGGATCGATATTATTCTTCCAGGAGTCGGAGGGCAGCTGATGCACATGCAGATACAGTCAGGACTAATAGAGAAGATCAAGGAGGCCCAGTTTCTAGATGAGGGACTCCGATGTCTCAGAGGCCAGGCAGAGGCCGGATTGCTCGACGACTTCACCATTGCAGACGATGGATCCCTGAGGCACGAAAATCAGTTGTATGTGTCCAAGGATTTGCAGGAGGAGGTGATGCAGAAAGCCCACCAGTCACAGTATTCTATTCATCCTGGATCTACCAAGATGTACAAGGATCTGCGAGAGTATGTTTGGTGGTATGGAATGAAGAGAGAGGTTGCCAGATTTGTTTCCAGATGCCTTGTATGCCAGCAAGTTAAGGCAGAGTGCCATAGACCAGCAGGATTACTCCAGCCTTTACCTATTCCGGAATGGAAGTGGGAGCATATCACCATGGACGTCGTCTCTGGTTAACCGCGTACGCACAGTGGCAAGGATGCTATTTGGGTTATCGTGGACAGACTGATGAAGTCAGCTCATTTTATTTCGTTCAAGGTTGGGCTGTCGACCGAGAAGCTTGCAGACCTCTACATGCGACAAATTATGTGGATCTATGGGGTGCTGGTGAGCATCGTTTCAGACAGAGACAGCCGCTTTATATCACATTTCTGGTGAAGTCTACAACTGAGCTTGGGGTCGTAGTTGAAGTTCAGCACCGCCTATCATCCACAGACAGACGAACAGTCCGAAAGGACTATTTAGATGTTGGAGAACATGTTACAGGTTTGCGCACTCGACTTCGAAGGTTCGTGGGAGGATCATTTGCATCTAGTATAGTTTGCCTATAACAACAGTTATCAGGCTAGCATCGAGATGACCCCGTTCGAGGTACTATATGGGCGAAGATGTTGTACGCCTTTATCTTGGGACGACGTTGGCGAGAGGGATTTTCATGGGCCATAGATGCTGGTAGACTCAGCTGAGAAGATTAGGTTGATCAGGGAGCGTCTCAGAGTTGCATATGATCGACAGAAGCACTGGGCGGATAGCAGTAGACGGCCACTGGAGTTTGCAGTTGGAGATAGAGTGTTCCTAAAAATCTTACCGACCAGAGGCGTCATTCGTTTCGGCAGAGGCGAGAAGCTCAGTCCGAGGTACATCGGACTATTCGATGTGACAGCACGGATTGGCGATGTGGCATATCGACTAGCGCTTCCAGCCAGCTTGGAGGGGGTGCACGACATCTTTCACGTATCCCAACTTCGACTCTTGTAAAACCCCTAAATTTTTACTATTTTTTTATTATTAAATTTGCTACTGATTTAAAATTTTGTATTGTACGTCGCGTAGTCGTATTGTACGTCGCGCACGAAATTTTATTTTTCGTAATTGCTCGACGAGTGCGAATATGTGCGAGCATACATATTTTTAGAAAAATATTTTTTTCCTATTTTATAGTTTCAAGATAATATATATAATAATTATTTTTTTTGCTATCAAAATTTCTAAATATATGAGTTATTTATGAAAAGCCTTTTTTTAGACAGTTATAATAAATAATATTCTTATGAAATGGTTTACTAGAAAAATATACATTTGTAAATATTATTTGTACATACATATATATATTTTGTAATTATTTATTAGTTTATTTTTAAATAATAAGGTAATTTTCAAAATTATTATTATTAGTATTTTTGGAAAATATATTTAGAAATTATTGTGGCCATTTTAAATTTTGATTTAATTTTATGGATTTAATTTAAATAGTATAAAGGTAGAATTTATAGATTTAAATTACATTTGTATTTAGATTTGGATTTGATTGATTTTAAATTAAGTGGTAAATTATCAAAAAGGGAATTTAAATATTTCCCTAATCCCTATCCGATTGGGAATTCCCACGTCCTATAAATAGACAGGTACTCCTCCATATTATTTTCTCCATAATTCATCTTCCATAAATTCCACAAGTAAAATTTGTGCATCGTTTTGGTGTCCATCTCTTCAGTGTCAGCTGTGACGGCCTCGGGTCCGACCCCGGTGTCTTTCCAATAGGTTATTTTTTTACATATACAAATTTTTCCCTCTCCTTTGTATCCAACACCCTGGACACGAATCCCCACAACACCCAACACAGACTGTACAACAGTCCTACTCCTACTCCGACCCCGTTCCCCGCTCGTGTCCTCCTTCCTTTCTCCAACCCATCGATACCACCATCTTCCTACACCACCCTCCATCACATCATCTCCTCTGTGTCGACAACCCGACACGACAAACATCCAATCCCTACCCCTAATCCTAAACTCTGCCATATGTCCGGCTAGTACCCGCCACCACTGTGGCCGCCCACCTCCACACCGAATGCATCATCCCAACCTTGCCATCCTACCGTCCCGACCACAGCCATGGCTACCCCACCTGGCAAGACCTAGCCGGAACACCAGCACCCATCACAAACCCCAAACCTGTGGCCAACCTCCACCCCTGCCCGGTCATCACCGACCGAGCCTCCTCCCTCTAGTCAAGCCCCACAGACCTCTCCGCCACCGCAACACACCACTACTACCACCACCGCGGCCACTGCCGCGGCAGCCCCGCCACAACGACCAACACCGCCTACTACCACCCAAAACCAGCCAAAAATTCCCCAAACCATCAAATCTCCAAAACTAACCAAAACCCTAACCTGATCCCGACCTCGTCGTCGCTCCAAGCCCCATCGACTCCGCCGTGTCGAGTCCTCGACTCCGACCGCGAGTCAGCACCCTCGAGCCCCTTCGCGCTTGGCCTCGCCCACCGTCCAGAGCCGGTCGAACGGAACTGACGAAAACCCTACCATCTCGCCGTCCGGAACCTACCTCCTCCTCCGTCTGTCGTCCCGCCGGAGAAGTCCTCCTCCGATCCCTCCGGCGCCTGCCTCCGTGAGCCGCCAGATCGTCGAACCCCAGCATCCTCCTCACTCCGCCCCTCCTTACCTCCGTCGGCCGCCGGTGCCGCCTCCACCGCAGTGCCCCGCTCCCGTCCTTCCAGTCCAGCTCGGTCCACCTCCGACATTGCGACCAGCCACCGGCAACCGTCGGAGTACTCCGCGGCCCTCCCGCTCGCAGCCCCATCTCTCCCATCCGCCGTGCCCTATTCCCTCTCGCTCACTCCGCCAGAGACTCCTCCCCCTCCGCCGCAGCGCGCAGCCCGCGCCGCCGGAGCCCCGCCGGACCGCCGCTTCCTCGATTCCTTTCCCCACCTTTCTTCTCTCTCACCTCCTTCTTCAGTTCTTTCCTTTTTATTAAAGTTTTTAACAGCTGTGTCCTCTCCATCGAGAGGAGAACACAGTGTGCATTCCAATATTTTTATTATTAATATTTTATTATTACCATTATTATTATTATTATTTTTTATTATCAGTTTTATTACCATTCTTATGGTATGAGTATTTTATCCTATTTATTATTATTATTATTATTATTGATATTATCCCTACTATTATAAGTAGTAGTAATATTATTTTATCATTATACTATACTGTTACTGTTATCAATATTATTGTTATTAGTTTATTATTATACATTATATGTATTTTCAATAGTGTATATAACTAGATATTTGGGTATAAATTTATTTCTATTTTATTTTGCTAAGTATAAATTGTAGAAGTCTTATGATTAGCTTCATGTTCATTTTCACCTTTATTAATACTAATATTTTTTTTGTATGAGATAGCTTCTCGGCCTAGAAATTTTACTTTGACAAGGTTAGTTTTAAGTTCTAAAATCACTTTACTAGATTATTATCTTTTTCTAAAAATATTTTATACACAATAATGATTTTTAGTTTATATTTAATTGTGACTAATAAAAACATTACTTCCTACCTAAAAAGTGTATTTTGACAAACTTAAAGTTTTCGCCTAAAAACGATGCTTATATTTTTAATCTATTTTTAATAATAATAATATAATTTTCAAAGTATTATCAATAGTTTTCTCAAAATAGTATATAAAATTTATCAATTTTCTTCGATCGTCTTTCTATCAGTAATTATCCCATTATTCCTATTCCTTCGCCAATTCAAGTCTACCTTATGTCCACCATAACTAATTTGACCCTTATGGACCTAATGAAACTGTCCGTGCCACCACCCGAGATCACCATGTATAGTTGTTGCACTGAAGTTGCAGTTCATGTCAGCTTGATTATCGTAGCACACCAGGCGTCCTACCAGGCAAGACACCTTGCCATTTGCTGTTTATTTATTTTATCTCATGTTTCATGCATTATTCATTATTTTCTTTATGGAAAATAAACTGTGATACATGGCATAACCTGTTAGAACTTACTGTTCATTTATATTTTCTACTATATATTATTTTTCTTACACATTAAACCTAGATTTAAGGGACCACCTTTGTGTGTTGCATTTATGGCCTTGACACGTTGTACCACAAAGTTGTGCGTCGTATGTAAAATACGAAAGTACGTGATTGGCTGGCCACCAGTATGTACAAGCCGTGCGATAGGAATAATCGCTAATAGAGGTTGCATGCTAGTTTGACTTAGCGGTTATAGAGGTTTTCTGTTGTGGATGCAACATAGTAGGTATTGGATGGGGAGGACAATTCCATAGCGTATGGGCGTCGATGCACTTTTCCTTTTGACCCGGAAGCTCTGCTGAAGATACGGGATTGATGACCCATGATTACAGACGGCCACTGACGTTCTGCAGAATGTTATGCACTTACTGATGGGGCCTCTGGTGCCCCAAGGGGGGACCATACCGATCCTATTTAGCCAGGGCCCATGCATAGGAAAGATTGTTCTTAACTATATTTCACTTAGAACGGTTAGGCACCTTTATCCGTTAGGTACGAGTACTTTTGGTTTGGGTACTTGTATCTGACCGTGGCTTGGAAGAATAACTTGTCGTAGATTAGTTCGTCACATCTTGTCCTTGTTTGGTTGTAGGTGTGACTTACTACTTCGATGAGAAGGTATTGAGCCTTGTTGGGGTCCGGATTCCATATTGGATTCATAGCATGGAAAGATACATCACAGTGAATTAGTTTACCATCTCCTGTCCTTGTTTGGTTGGGGGAATGGTACGCTCGTTCAATAGGTGTGTATTGGACCATGTTATAATTCAATTGACTTATTTATTTGAGCAATATTTATTCAGTTTATATGGCATGATATTATGTGTCTTGTTATGTCCTTCTGAGGACCTGGTTATCTCGTCAGGTGTGTGCTCTTGTCTTTCGCAGGTGTTCTAGCTCTAACCGTGATCATCGCTATTTCTTCGAGGATGATTGCAATTGGATCGTCTTCGCTTCGCTCGCCAAAATCTTTCTTTTGTTATGTATTTCTTTTCATAGTTGGTAGTGGATTTGTCTCCGTCCAACTACATGTACCAAATGACAATTTTATAGTTGATTATATGATATCTTCTATTCTTTCATTTTGTGTGGATGAGATTAGTTATGGTTCTACTGTATTTTACAGCTTATGTATTCATACGAGGATTCCATATATTGGAGTGTACTTCGTATGAATATAGCTGGCATGTCTACGTTCCTAGTCCTACGTATTTTAGGATTGGGGCGTTACAACGCTACATTCAGATCCGAGCCATGTGGTGGACTACTCAGAGCTAGAGGTGGGTCCGAGCTTGACCTACGAGGAGCAGCCAGTGGAGATCCTTGATCGGAGGGAGAAGCGCCTGCGAAACCAGACTATTCCACTTATCCGTGCCATGTGGAGGCACCACTCTCCGGGAGAGTCCACATGGGAGCGCGAGGATAAGATGAGGGAGCGCTACCCTAGTTTATTTACTTGACTGTATTCTGATTTTTTTTTATTCAATAAATGGTTTGTGTTGAATTTTCTTTGTGATTTTTGAGAATTAATTCCGTTGTCCTTCTATTTCGAGGACGAAATTTTTTTAGGGGGAAAGATTTGTAACATCACCTTTCAATTTTTTTTATATATATGTTCCTGAAAATTTAATGAAATTTTTAATTGATTTTTTTAGACACTAGTATTAATATTAAATTCTAATTTGTGGGCCTTATCAAGTAAAGCCCACTACTTAGCCAAAAAGCTAAGCCATGTGGTTAAAAGAACTACCATGAGTTTATTTACATTAACAGTAAGACATTCGACCGTTTAGCTCTGCTATTTTTCCTTTTGAAATTCAAATTTGTTTATTCCTCTTTTCTCCTCTAACCGAATTGTCAGAAGGAGGAGGAGTAATTTTCCCGCCACCAAGGTTGCCTACTCCTCACGCTGCCTAACGGCCTATAAGAGAGGGATCATGGCAACACTCTCATTCCTTGCTCTCCTCTCCTAAATTGCACTTATCATCTTCTTCTTTTCCTGAGATTAAATCCCCAAATTGAAGAATCAATCATGGCAAGAAGGGGTAGCAAAGCAATGGAGTCCTCAACTATCCACGCGCAGTGAGCAGAAGCATCCTCCTCGACAACTGAATGAAGGATCCAGAGCTCTTCGTCGTGCTTAGCGAATTCATCGATTCCTTCATCCTCATCGATGAACTCTTGGTAAGCCAGATCATATCACATTCTACTTTGCTCTGATTTGCGAACATCGATTTTATACTATCAATTTCCTCTTGTTTGATCAGATCTAGAATTGATGAACCAGTGACTGATTCAACCGATTCATCTTCATCAATTGAATCAATCGAGGTAATCGATCAATCGATTTCTTAATGAATTTAGATGTCCGAATCATCACAAGGTTATGGGTCGATTGATGATTGATAACAAATTGATAATAGTTGTGAAATTTCATTTTTGTGTCAGCTCTTTAAATTTCTGATTTGGTTGCGTGGACACGTCCATTCACTGAGATTCTTGAGTCAGACACCAAGGTGAGTGTCCAGTCCTCGTTTCTTTGGATCCAGCTATTTGTGAGCATAAACTAGGACTGAATCCTTTTTTGTTGGTTTAAATTGTTAAGTATTCGACATATTGCTGTAAAGGAAGCTGGATCGTGTAGTGAGGAGTAGCTCGTGCCATTTCACAGAGATCAGAAGCTATTGATCTAATTCCTTAGGTAATTATTCGATTACATAAGGATGCAGATCATAATAGTTTACATATAAACAGTAGATGGATTGAAGTGTCTTTAGTTTAAGCTTTGGTTTATTTCAGTAGTAGTAGGGATTAAGTAACTCTATTTTTTTAGTCAGGTAATTATGGGTTGATGCATTGGGATAATTTTGACATAAATTTGATTTGCATCAGTCCAGATTTGAGACTGGTACTTAGAGGCATTAACTGTCAGTTATAGTAGACAGTTTAGTTAGTTCAATTCTCTAGAGAGCTGAACCTGAGATTTTGTTTAGGATTGATACATCAGTCCTTCATAAGGCTGACTGTCTCAATTTGATGAATGCTATGCATTATCTCAGTTTACTGATATGGATATCAGCCCCATCCTGGGACTGAGTTATTGTCCAGTAAACCAAGACTTAGTTTTCAGTAGAATTGGTGGGCTGAACTATTCTCAGGGATGTTGGGGACTGAGGCATGAATTCTTAGTTAGGATTAATTTTATGGAACCTGGAAATCATATCAATTTTATGGATATTAGGACTGATATCATCTGAGGATTGAGAACCATTTGTAGGAACAGGTTGGAGGCAATTAGACTGGTCATGTCCTTATACTTAACTAGGATTCATGACTGGGTATATTCAACTGAATATCGAACTGATATGGACATTGGACTGACATCTGAATTACACATGGAACTGATATTTGAGAAATATAGGACGGGTATACAGGATTGTATATGGGACTGATATTGAACTGAGATAGGAATGGCTGTGGTTGAACCACAGGTTAGGAACTCAGTAGCTAGGCTAGATATCAATTGCTTTAGAAATTGATAACTGTTCTGATACAGGACTGAACCAGAGATTTTGTAAGGACTGATATGGTATCAATCCCACTTTTGGATTGAACCTTATCTAAGTATCCTGTGGAAGATTAATTTATATCAGTAAGACCAAATTCTCTTCTTACCTCATTTTTGTTAACTGCCAACTCATATCCAGACAAGTTATTGGCCAACCTTTATCTGAAATCAGGGATCATAACCATTATTAGGTATATAGAGTGAATTTTTTTGTTTGTGGATGTTGAAATCTGTTTATAGATAGGAATGTTGGTTGTTAGAGTATGGCATGGCTAGTAGAGGCTGTTAGTTGAGATTTCAGTGCCTAGTACCAAAGTGAAGTATGACACTGGACTGAGTTCAGTTTAACAAAGATTGAATACCTAATAGGGACATTAGGAATGTTGTGGTTTGAACATTACTACCAAATTAGCACATTTGGTGTAGGCATGAGCTGTTGTATTGGTTTCGACTTATTGCCCAATACCACTTGACTGAACTAAGTTAAGTCTAGTACCTTCAGTTAAATCCTAAATCTTGATATACCTATCGATTCAGTTCATGTCAGGTTAAAACCAAATCTTGCTAAAACAGCTCATATTTCCTTTACTGTTGACTCAGAGGTGGGTATAATCTATTGCAATTGGAAGACTGCTCTGTTCAGGCAGTTAGTTCCAGTATTAAGACTGGACTGATTGTAATTTCTGTAGGAGAATGATACTTGAATCGGTAATTCCAGTTTAGTATTTCAGGAAAGGGTTAGGCTAGACTGAGATAAGGATTTTGTCCATTGTTGATTCCACTGTGGACGGAGAAGAGATACTGGAGACTGATTAAATCAGCCTAAGCAAGACTGACCCAAATCAGCCTTGGTTAGACTGATGGTATCAGTAATCATGTTAGGATGATTCCTCACCCAAGCTGAATGTCAGGTTGAAGTCTTGTTTTATTAGTAATCAAGTCATTGGCTTTGTCATTTGAGAATATTGTTGGGTTCAGCTTTGTAGATTCAAGAGTTGCTATGAGGGTTATCTTAATCTACAAGAGTTAACCTAGAATAGTTGAATCCTTGGAAGACTGGAAGTTGGGTAGGACAGTACTCATGGTAGGTTACCAATACCTAGGAAGCCTTGCTAGTTATAGGTTAAGATTGGAATTGAGTCAAATATTAGTAAGGTGATCTCTATAGGAAATATAATTTTAACTGCATATATTTAGTCATAGGCATCATTGTTCTTCTCTAGTAGACTAGTAGAAATACTTTAGTTCGGGAAAGGGTATTCATAGAAATAGGATTGTTTATAAGTATAGTTAATTGATAATTGTTTATAGTCTAATCAAATTATAACCATATGACAGGAGGATACCTTGCAGTGCATTCCATACTTGATCACCCTGAGCAAGGCATGTATACTCTTCGGACTTGTTCATTTCTTATGTCTTGTATATTCATTCCTGTATCACCTTGTTGACACGATGTATCACGTGATTGCCTTGTTTCATGATTCTTGAGTTTACTTGTGTCTGGAAGGGAAAATACTATAGGTGTGTGATCAAACCCTGTTACTATTCATGTGAATAGCTTAGGTCCCCCATCGTGCACGCGGGACCCGAGCCGCACCATTTCATGTTCATTGAATCTACCCAAGCCGATCACACACTCTAGATGTATTTCAATCTTGCACATTTCAGGATTCAGGTTGTATTTCATGTTCAGGTTTTATTTCATGTTCAGGACACTTATCATATTCCCTGTTTTACTTTCAGTTCCTGTTCAGTTTTATGTCTTGTTCTCATTTCTTGTACTTTATATATATTTCTTGTTCTTGTTCATACCATGATGTTCATGTTCATTTCCTTGGATATACTTAGCTCCGCTCCTGACTAGGATATGTTGCAGGTGAGCTGGAGGCTATCTGTGATACTTACTATGGGCCGGAGCCTGGAGGCACCTATGAGCCATTGGATGTGGACCAGGACCTAGAGACCGAGGAAGCCTAGACTTTTCTACTTAGCTTTATCTGGACTTGTACTAGAGACATCTTTATAGTTTACATTTGCTGGAATGTAATAACATTTAGTTGTATCTGAGATTCTAGGATTTGATATATTAGATGTTGTGATTACTTTCATTCTTATCTTTATTCATAGTTCTCCCTAGATATTGGTACAGCTTACTTCATTGTGTCTAACAATGAAGGCTGGGCGTGTCCGACTCGTGTCCGATTATTCGAGAGCGGGTCGTGACACCGCGCCCTCACCTCCGAGTGCCAGCGGTCTTACCGGTGCGCCACCGCACCACTGGCATATATATATATATATAATCCGGATCAAAAGCCTCCCAGCGTGATGTTGGCCCATTGGTCATATGGTCAAACTGATTTTAATAATTGATCAAACTCTGTCTCGATATATGGAACTAGTCAGAATATCTCGGACTCTTGGACATGATCAAGAACAGCTATCTACTCAGTTCAAGACCGAAGCTTTGTTTGCCTATTCGAGTCTGTATTTCTTTGAACAATGTATTTTTCATTTTATTTGAGTCTAGGAATACTTTGTACACCGAGTCGTACTGGCAAATAGGCTATTCCAAAATGATTTCAAAATGTTTTTAAAATGTCCTTTGTTTTGAAAAACATTCATATTTACAAAAGCTCCAAAAAGGTTTTCAAAATTCCCCAAAAACTAATTTTAAAAACCCTAACCTAACCCTGACAGAGTTCGGCCAGAGTTCGGTTAGTGGCCGTTTTGTTTTTGAATTCCTTGGAACTTGGTCCTCCTGCAGTTGCGGATTTGACCGAGATTTGCTCATCGAGTTCTGCCCGAATTCTGCCCGAATTCTGCCAGAATTCTGTCTTTGGAACTCCTATAAATAGAGAAGGATTTCGATCATTTTAACTCACTCATTCACTTTCAATCTTCTCTCTTCTAAAAAGCTTTCAGTCTTTTAAAGAGTTTTTCTCGAGTTTTAATTTTCAGATCCCAAGCCAGTTACAATTCTCTAGTCGTTTTTGCCAGTGCGGTGCGGATTAGAAGTTTTAGAGTGATTGTAATCAGAAGGCTTGATAGAAGAATACCTCTTCACAATTGAAGTTGGATGAGTTCTTCGTATCAAAGCTCGCGTTGTAGAAGTTGCAAGGACTTCGTAAGAAAACTTGCGGTTTTGCCAATAGTGGATTCAACTGGTAGCAAGAGTTCTACCGACTGGACTAGTCCTCAACAGAGGGAAACCAGTATACATCGCTGTCTTTGCGTTTGCTTTCTTATCTCTGCCTTTACACTATTTAGTTGTGATTATTATTCTCTGATCTTGCTGCTAACATTTATTAATTAGCATTATTTCGCTGCCAACTCTATTCACCCCCCCCTCTAGAGTATTCTGCTTTACGATTTCGTTCCTACAATTGGTATCAGAGCAGGTTTTACAGGTAAAGCAAGGTAACATTACAATAATTTATTCATTTAACTAATTGTTATATAGATTACAGCACAACACATGCAACTGTGTAATTCATAAGTGAAGGCCAGGCCACAAACAGACCTCCACTGTTTGATGGTACGAATTATACCTATTGGAAAACACGGATGAGTTTCTTCTTGAAATCACTTGACTTTGATTTATGGTCTATTGTTATTGATGGCTATCTAAAGCCACCTCGTATAAATGTTGATGGAGTTTTAATTGAAAAACCCCATAACAGATATACAGAGAAAGAAAAAAAAAAGGCCAGTCTTGAAGCACGTACTATTAACGCTTTATTTTGTGCTTTAGACATAACTAAATTTAACAGGATGTCTATCTGCACAACTGCTAATGAAGTGTGGAAGCTTTTTGAAGTCATACATGAAGGCACGACTCAAGTCAAAGAATCAAAGGTCAGCAGACTTACTCAAGAGTATGAGGTGTTCAAGATGAAGCCCAACGAAACAGTTGCTCAAATGGTCGAAAGATTCTTGGATATTGTAAATCCTTTGTCCTCCCTAGGCAAAGATTACAGTAACCATGAAAAGATTCGCAAACTCCTGCGAGCACTTTCCAAGAACTAGATTCCAAAGGCTACTGCAATCATTGAAGGAAACGACCTCACAACTATGTCCTTTAAAGTACTCATGGCTAAGCTACTCACTCATGAACTGGAGCTACAAGATTTTGAAGAGCCTGCACCAAAGGAGAAGACGATCGCTTTCAAGGCTCAGCACAGAAAAGCTGCTGAAGGTGATTCAGACAGCAGTGAATCTGATGCTGAAGATCAGGCACTCCTAGCAAGGAAATTCAAAAGATTCATAAGATATGAGAAGAAAGCAAAAGAAAACAATAGCAGCAACAACTGGTATCAAGATGATGTTGTCTGCTATGGCTGCAAGAAGAAGGGACATATGAAGAAGGATTGTCCTACAAACTCATCATCAAGCAAGAAGAGCAACAAGTATGAAAAAGGGAACCTGAAGAGATCAACATCACGGAAGTATGCCAACACCAGCATATGGCATGAAAGTGAAGCCATCGACTCAGAAGACGATCAATCAGAAGACGCTGCAAATGTATGCTTTATGGCATCCGATCAGGTACTCTCTGAACCTGTAGTTGATACATATGATGACTTCACCTTTGAGCAATTAGGAGATGCCTTCAGTGAACTGATAAGTGATTATAGG
Organism: Iris pallida; assembly: GCA_029216955.1. Lineage (NCBI taxonomy): Eukaryota > Viridiplantae > Streptophyta > Magnoliopsida > Asparagales > Iridaceae > Iris > Iris pallida. Next base: position 4,917,905 of record JANAVB010025198.1, read on the forward strand.
AAACTGCGTAGCAAATATCATACCTCTAAGAAGGTACTCAAAGAGTACAAAGGTGAAATAGGAAGACTTACCGACCAACTAGCTGAGGTTAGAAATAATGTTAGTGAGTCTGGTGAGCTTTCATCTGTCAAGCTCTTATTACACGAGACTATCAAGTCTTCTGAAGAGAAAGACAAGGTTATTGACCAACTGAAAGAAGAACTTTCTAAAGAGAAGAAAAGTCTTCAATGTGCACAAGTCAGAATGGAAGCACTCACTTCTGACTATACTAAGTTGTATGACACTTCCAAAAGATTGGAAATTAGGTTAGGAAAACAGCCTGAGACTGCTGCTTCCTACCCTAACACGTGTCACTTACCGAATAATCGGAACATTCCCAAACCAAACACTGTCAGACCTAACCCTATCAAACCTTTACCCCAAAAGATTAAGCCCAAACAGGATTATAGGTATGCTTTCTTCTATACCAGAAAACCTAAACCTACCAACCATGCACACCACTCAGCTTTCAACACTCAACATGCACAATATCATTATTGTGGCCACACTGGTCATATTTCTCCTGCATATAGAATCAGAAAGCTTGTTGATTTAAATATTTATGCATGGATACCAAAAGCTAAAATTTCAGGACCCTACAAGAAATGGGTACCAAAAGTTTCATCTGCAAATTATTTTGTAGGTGGAACACCTTTCACATGCTAAAAGCAAATGGATTCTCGACAGTGGTTGTTCACGGCATATGACCGGTGATGCTACACTATTTACAATACTGTCGAAGAAAAAGAAGGAAGGTTATGTCTCCTTCGGTAACAACCTGAAAGGGTATATCATTGGTATTGGTGATGTTGGTAAATCTCCCTATCCTGTGATTAAGGATGTCTGTCTGGTTACCGAGTTGAAACATAATCTACTCAGCATAAGTCATCTAGCTGATCATGGTTATGGCATCAACTTTGGCAAAGACAAATGTACGATAGTTGATAGCTCAACTGGTAGTACTATCTTTGAAGGTATCAGGGAAGACAACATATATATTTTCTATTTATTGGAAGAAACTAACATTTCAGGTAGATGCTTAATGGCTAAAAGTAATGAGAGTCATCTGTGGCATATGAGACTCGGTCACGCAAATATGGACACAATCTCAAGATTATCCACGAAGAAGCTAGTACGCGGTTTACCGGATATAACATTCAAGAAGGATTCGGTATACAACCAATGTGAAAAGAACAAAGCTACCAGATCCACATTCAAGTGAGTAAACGCAGTATGTACTACTAGACCTCTACAATTACTACATATGGACTTATTTGGTCCTAGCAGAGTTGCTAGCCTCGGAGGTAAGCTATATGCTTTTGTAATTGTAGATGATTACTCTAGATACACGTGTGTATACTTTTTGACACACAAGAATGATGCATTATCCGAATTTGTCACCTTTTACAAGAAAGTACAGAATAAAAAAGGTTACATGATCACTCGTATTAGAAGCGATCATGGTGGCGAATTCGAGAATGCAGAGTTTGAGCAATTTTGTGACATATACGGTTTTGTACACGAGTTCTCCTGCCCTAGGACTCCACAACAAAATGGAGTTGTGGAACGTAAGAACAGAACTCTATCCGAAATGGCCAGAGTAGTGTTAAACCAGTTTAGTCTACCCAAATATTTTTGGGCTGAAGCTGTCAATACAGCTTGTTTTGTTCTCATTAGAGTTCTAATTCGACCCAAATTGAAGAAGACTCCATTTGAGTTATGGTTTGATAGAATTCCATCAGTTTCATATTTTAGAATATTTGGCTGTAAGTGCTTTATTCTTAATACAAAAGACAATTTGGGAAAGTTTGACGAAAAGGCCAATGAAGGTATATTTTTAGGTTATGCGGCCAAGAGCAAAGGATACAGAGTCTTCAACAAACGAACTATTATCATCGAAGAATCAATCAATGTCACCTTTAATGAATTAAATCAAATGACTATCGATGACAATGACGAAGATCTAACTGTACCAAGCTCAACACCAGCTGATTCTCAACCAAGCTCAGCACTAGCTGATCCTCCTAGAGAAGATCCAGGAACTAGCTACCTTCAGAGTCTGCCGAAAAGATTAAAATTTACGGCTGATCATCCAAAGGATTTGGTAATTGGTGATATTACCAAAGGTGTAAATACTCGTACATCCAGAAGTGATATTGTTTCTAGTGTTGCATTCATTTTACAGCTAGAACCCAAAACCATTGATGAAGTATGTAGTGATAATTTTTGGATAGATGCTATGCAAGAGGAATTAAACCAATTTGAACAGAATCAAGTTTGGGAACTTGTTCCCAAGCCTATTGATCATCTGGTCATTGGCACCCGTTGGGTATTTCGAAAAAAACTGAACGAGAATGGTTTAGTGACTCGTAATAAGGCTCGACTCGTAGCTCAAGGATACAATCAGGAAGAAGGTATCGACTACGATGAGACTTGTGCCCCAGTTGCGAGATTATAATCCATTCGCATGTTATGTGCATTTGCTTGTTTTTATAATTTCAAATTATTTTAAATGGATGTCAAGAGTGCATTTTTAAATGGTTTTATAGAAGAAGAAGTTTTTGTAGCACAACCTCCAGGTTTCACAAATTTTAAAAACCCTGATCATGTTTTCAAGTTGAAAAAAGCTTTATACGGTTTAAAACAAGCCCCTCATGCTTGGTATGATCGTCTAAGCTCTTTCCTACTTGACAACGGTTTTTCAAAAGGCAATGTTGACACTACACTTTTTATTAAGTCTTTTAATGACAAGCTTCTCTTAATACAAGTCTATGTTGATGATATTATATTTGGATCTACTGATGAATCTCTTTGTCAAGAATTCTCTAAGTGTATGCAGAATGAGTTTGAGATGAGCATGATGGGAGAGCTGAAATTCTTTTTCGGACTGCAAATCAAACAAACTGACAATGAGACATTCATAAATCAAGCCAAGTATACAAAAGATTTGCTAAAGAAGTTTGATCTGGACAATGTCAAACCTATTGGCACTCCGATGGCAACTTCAACAAAGCTTGATATTGATGAACAAGGCAAGCCGGTCGACACACGTAAATATCGAGTTATGATCGGTAGTTTACTTTATTTAACAGCTAGTCGTCCAGATATTATGTTCAGTGTTTGCCTGTGTGCACGTTTTCAAGCTAATCCAAAGGAATCACATCTGTGCGCAGTTAAGCGTATCTTTCGATACCTTAAGGACACTTCTTCTGTTAGCTTATGGTATCCCAAAACTAAGTCCTTTGACCTTATTGGTTACTCGGATGCAGATTTTGCTGGATGCAAAGTTGATAAAAAAAAGTACCAGCGGCACATGTCATTTCTTAGGCAAGGCTTTAGTCTCATGGTTTAGTAAAAAGTAAAATTTTGTAGCCCTATCAACAACAGAGGCTGAGTATATCGCCGCAGGACATTGTTGTGCTCAGATTTTGTGGATGAAACAAACCTTAGAAGACTATGATTTATTTTACACACACATTCCCATTTTCTGTGACAACACGAGCATAATTAATTTGACTAAGAATCCAGTATGTCACTCTCGTACTAAGCATATCGAGATTCGACATTATTTTCTTAGAGATCATCATCAGAATAGAGATATTGACCTTGTGTACATAGATACTGAGAATCAATTAGCTGACATCTTCACAAAACCTCTAACAGAAGATCGTTTCAATTATTTACGTCGAAAATTAGGAATTTTGGACGTCAATAATGTTAATTAATTTTGTTTTATGATTATATTTCAATACACAAAAACTGTGTTAGAAATAAGCCAATAAAGAGTCTATCTGTCACCACAACTACGGTTGAAGCGAAGCGGTACTTAAGAGTTCCCCCGTGAACCTCCGCCAGCTGGGACAGTACTCCTACAGCTAATCTGAGACAGTCGCTGTGTAACAAAATTTAATCTATAAAATAATATTAATTATATTAATTGAATGTTGAAATTACTAATCTTTGAATTAAATCTTTGAAATGAGTCAATGAAAAAGAAAGTGGCTTAAACCAACTAATAGAACCCCAGGCGAATTCGGCCAGAATTCGGACCGAATTCGGCCCGAGTTCGGTTAGCGGTATCTGGTTATATAACCAGAACCCGAGAGCCTTTCTTCTTCATTGCTTCTAAACCCACCTTCACAGCAACAGCAGTTGCACAAAAATCTTCCAAACCCTAGTTCTTCACCACTCCGTTTCTCCCAATCTACGTGGTAAAATCCATCCAAATTTTGGATTCGTACGGAGATCATTGTCCTCTACAACATACTTGAATCTCGGGAGGTATAACTCCGTATTTCTCCTCCTTTCTATTTCGTACATATTTACTTTATTTGCACAATACCGCCTAAGGGATTTAACCCCTTCAAGAGAAAGAAGACGACCAATCCTAGTGAGAAAGGATCATCTTCAAATCCACCCATGGATTCCCTCTTTTTGCCAGTTCAATCGAGCGATGGCGCGTTCGATGGATTTTATTTTCAAACCCTAGATCAAGCCCTTCTGTGGTATGGAGACTTTTCTATGAGATCCATATGCACATGCGCTCCTATCAAATGGACTGTGTTTCCAGAACACTGCCCTTATTTTGAGGCATTAGGGTTACAACACGTTGTTAAACTTTGTTTCCCGATAGCTACTAATGCCATTAGACTTTTCTATTGCAATATCATACTAAACAAATTTGACGTAAGTACTCGTGTTGGCGGACTAGATATCGAGTTCAATGATTGTCACGACCCGCACCCACTGTGAGGGTACGAGTACGTAACAGCGCCCAGCCTACGCCGTAGTGTCGGCGGTAGAACGCTGTTCTAAGTCTCTAACTAACCATCAACTCATGCAGTATATAGTGTACTCATCATGATCAACTCCGAACGGAGGACAAGTATAAGATATGGTGTAACTCAATCACAGTCTAAGCACGATAAGATAACACAGAAATATCACTAAGAAATTGAAGACAACAATAACTACTGAAATAATAACAACATCTGAATAATCTCAAACACATCTCAAGTCTCAATTCTATACAACAAGCTCTAAATGAGAATAAATGCAAGTCTACTAAACTAAATCCCGATCACTCCTGAGTGTCGGGGCCAAAGGTAGCTAAACCATCTCCTGGACAGTAATATGTAAGGCACGTGTCCTCAGGACAACCATCTGTAAAATTTACAATAGGTCCAGTTAGGACAGGAACGAGCACATCTCATCTAGAAAACCCAAGTAAATGACAGAGAACTATAAAGCAGTTATAGACAGTTGTATTGATGAAAATAGCAGTTTATATTCAGGTGATGGTAAGAAAGACAGATAAAGTGCAAGGAAAGTAAATACTAAACAAGAGAAGAATCATAACAATGAAGACTGTAAAAATAGAACTAGCTGAACCAGGGTAATATGATATAAAGTTCAGACAGCAATGTAGACCAGTGTAACTCTAATGTAAGTCCAGTACAAGATGAATCTAATACAAGATGAATCCAGTAAGGGACGATTCCAGTTATAGTGATCAATGATGCCAGGATGAGTCCAGTCTATACTCTATCAGTGTGTTTTAAAATATCGAGATCGACATATAAACGGCTATGGGTAATCCGGCACATCACACACCTGGCCGGGTGTGAGATGGCTATCATTCCAGTTTGATTCCAGCAAAAGGTGATTCCAGAAATGGGGTATGTCTACATGTCTTACTCTAGTATTTCTCCTCCCAGCAAGTGAATCCAGAAATTCGATACAATGATTCAAGATGAGTCCAGCCAGTAATATGAAGATACCAGTAAATGATTCCAGAATGATTCCAGTAATAGAGGCCAGATAATAATGTGTGTCGTATACATGAATCCAGAAATATCCATACGTGTTGTAACAGAGAATCGCATACAACTAACTAGAACTGAAGTACAGTAATTGACAAGTAAATGAGAGAACTATCAGAGAATATACTCGCCTGATACTCTGAAAAGAGTAGGGTAATTTCAGATGTCTGCACCGGAGTCACAATGTCCTAAATAGAGCAGTACAGGTTATAATGTGTTTAAAACAAAGTAAATGATATATATGATGCAATCTACATGATTTCTAGGCCAATCTAGGTCAAAGTCAACTCTAAGTCAAACCTGGTCAACATCTAGGGTTTGGAATATAATAAGTAGGCTAATGTCTAGGCAACAAGGTATTAATCAAAAACCTTATATTAGACTAACTCTTAACTCTAACTATAAACCATATCCTAAGAATCATATATATAAATAATGACTCTAATCCTTAACCAATACTACCTTACCTCATAAACATATGATATTTTAAAATATAACTCATGCCTATGCATATACATAATGACACTATCCCTATAGCTCTTAATATCTACCAACAACCACAACCCACACTCAACTACTATGCTATCTTAATATATATACCATGCATACATACCTCACATATATACCTATATCTACACTATAACTTTTGCCTCAATATCCTATGTGTATTACCTTGTATCCTTTACCCTTTACATACCCATCTCATAGGTATTTCCTATACACTTGCTACATAATACCTTAATACAAAGTAAGTCCAATTCTCCCAATTCCCTCACACAAAATTCTTACCCTTAGCCAAGGACTGAAACCCAAACTCAGTCAATGACTGATACCCCAAACAAATCTGCACAGCAATGCCTCTGTTGGCTTTGCCAAACCAAGCCTAGCCATTAAATGGCCAACACTCTAACATCCTTTCAACACCCTAATTACAGCCTACCACTGCTGCTGATCTTGTCCTGCTACTGCTGTACTACTGCTTGCTGCTGCATCTGCTGCTAAGGTTCTGCAGTGCAAGCTAAGGCAACAACCTGCTGCTAAGCCACTGCTTGCTGCTGCCAATGCAATGTAAGCCAAGGCATGCAAGCTACTGCTCTGCAATTCAAAGCCAATGCCAAAAGCCAAGCCAACACATTATCCTAACCAATCTAATGTTCTGTTACCAACCCCCAACTGAACACACAATTCACATGAATATTCCCAAACACTAACTCACCCTCTACTACTCAAACACAGATATTCTCACTCAAAACCTACTGCTACACTAATAATGACACAACTGAACCAAATAGGAAATGAGGATAACATGGGTTCTCAGTCAAAAAAGAACTGGAAACCAAGTAAAATCAGTTGCCAACAGAAAAAACCAATCTCCAATCCAATTTTCAGTTAAACAGTGTACAGACTCAAAGTACAGGAATTTAAATCATGGGTTCAGTTAACAGTGTGCGTAGGAAATAGCATCTCAGAATTTTAGTACAGTTGTGTGTGTGTACATGTATAAGTACAATGTGAAGTGTGTTCTATCACAGGTTAGAGTGTGTGAGGGATATTACAAACAGTGTAAGGAAAACATAGTGAGTCAGTCCAGTTCTCATGAATCAACAGTGAATAGTGTGTAGGTGATGTAGGTAGTAAGCAGGAACTCAGATTTGTGTGTGTGACATCAGTGTGAAAACAGTGTAATCCTAAATCAGTGTGTGAGTGTTTGAACTTAGTATCAATCTCAGTTTCCTGTATGTATGAGTAACACAGGAGTGAAATTTGTGTGTCTATGTGGCACATGCTTGTGTGTACACAGGAATTCATAGCAGCAGCTTCATTCCATCCCAACACATTTGAATCCCAATATATCAACATTCCAGATTTTAGTTCTCAGAAATTCTTATCAGTCCATTTGTGTGTGTGTGTAGAGTTCAAGAAAATCAGGAAATAAGGTATTAATATGACATTGCATGTACAATGAGATGGCCATAGGCATCTCAGATTCTCAGGAACTTGAGAACAGTGATCTACACAAAACATTGAATCAAAATACAGTAATGAAATCAAGTCAAAATAATTGACAGTTAACATTTGAACTAGTCCTGAATACTCAAACTTGTGGGATCATTGACAATTGAAAATATTAGTTTAGGAGTAGGATTGAAATGGATTCAAGTTTTAGGAAAACTAATTAACAATGTGTATTAGTCACTTTACTGTCGAAACCAAACTAAACATCTAAATTCCCATTCTATACCATAAAACTCGTTCTAATATGTAAATCGAATCAATCATGAACAAACAATTATGTGGGAAAAAATTGATAACTGAAACAACAATTGGAATTCAAATTAAATAGGATTTTAAGTTAGGGAAAACTGGAGTATCAGGCATCAGTCGAAACATTGAACCAAAACTCAAAATATTCCATTTCGTAACTACAACCTAATTCCAATAAGAAAATCAACTAACAGAGATTGTTACCCAAGTCTAGGATCTTAATTAGCAATTTAGAATCATAATTAAACCATTTAAACTAGGAATTAAACACTGAAAAATAATAGAAACTGAACACAGTGAAACAGTATCGTGCACGTGTTCACTTAGGTCTAGGACACGGCATATGTCACGCCCCGAGTCGGCAACGTTCGTCCCCGATGTTAATTTTGCCGATTCGATCGTGCTCGCTAAGGCGTGATGCCGCACGAGCCTGGAGTTGCGCTCGTGCAAGGCAAGATGACAAGTTCTCAAACGGTTATCTTTTGATTTTGATATTAATACGCCAAGTCGAAACTTCACAAATCACATCAGAATATAAGACGCAGTATATGCAGATAGAAATACTTTTCATTCATAGCTTGCAACGAAGTACAAGTCGTAATTTATATTGGATGCCGTTGCGGCTACATTGATTGAAAACAGAAAGAAAATACAATCGACAAGTTGCCTGAACTACGCTTGCCGTCCCATACATTCGCCCCTTTATACATAAGCCGTCGACTTGAATTGGCTCCAAAATACTTAAGTATAGGAAGAGCTTCAAAACGCCTCTCCGCCTTTCAGCTTCGTTTTAGGTTGGAGCGCCCGCCGCACCTAGGGAAATTGGGGGAGGGGATTAGCACACTTGCTAAGTGGACGAGACGAACCAACTCGTCTAAACCGACTCTGATTGTTAGGATAGGCATGCTTTAGAGTTGTCTTTCTATTAGAACTAAATGAATTCAGTTCATATTCCATGCCCAGGATTATGTCGTAATCTTTGATGTCTAGCACGACGGCATCCAAGGATAGATATCTTCTCCCGACGCAAATGTGGCCATCCCTACAAATAAAGTTCGCAGGCATATCGACTCCCGACGGAGTGCTAACGCTAATATTTATATCTAGTGATTGCATGGTTATTTTACTTTTTTTCGCAAAATCAGCAGATATAAAGCTATGCGTCGCACCCGAATCGAATAGGACTCGTGCAGGTATACTTTTTTAGAGTAATATACCTGTTACAACAGTATCGGACGCGTACGCCTCGTCCCGAGTTAAGGCATAAACTCGGCCTTGAGCTCCGTGGCATTGGTTCTGCTGGTTGACGGGCACCGCATTTGTGCCTTGCAGTATCGGTGCTTTATGCGGATTCGGAACGTTCCTCGGCAGGTTTTGTTGATTCGGCTTCCCCGCCTGACAATATTGACTGAAGTGGCCTAGCCCGCCACACTTGAAGCATATTCTCAGTCTACAATCGGGTGCTCGGTGCCCACGCTTGCCGCATCTGTTGCAATTTACTGCGGCAAAGTGACCACGATTTTTAGACGTATTTGGACGCTTTGGTACTCCCGATCCTCCAGCGTCATTAGGATGCTTGTTGAAGTTGTTGCGAACGACAGGCACGGCCCTTTGTGACATACGGCTGAAGATTCGCTCACTATCAAGTGCGGCTTCGTAGGATTCACGATAAGTTTAGCATCGTTGGTTCATGACGTCCCTACGCAGTTCTTCGTTGAGGCCTTGCTGAAAATGCTCGCACCATTCTTCTTTGTTGGGCAGGAAGGCACCGGCAAATTTTGCAAGTTTCGAGAAGCTTGCATCGTAATCTTCCACACACATATTCCCCTGCCTCAACATCATGAACTTATCTGCCTTCTTTCGACGGATGGCGCGAGGAACGTACTGCTCAAGGAAGGCTGTCTTGAACATTTCCCAAGAAATCTTTTTGTTGGAATCGGTTTCACAGATCTCTTGTTTCTTCGCCGTCCACCAGTCATGTGCTCTAAGTTGTAACTGCAGCGCCGTACAGGCCACCCTCTGGGACCCTTCGATGCAGAGGAGATCGAACAAGTCCTCCATCTCTGTGAGCCATCCTACTATCACGTCGGGCTCTGCTCGGCCGTTGAACTTTGGCGGGTTCATTTTGCGAAACTCCTTCACTTTGAACATGGAAGGAGAGTTCATCATTTGCGGGGAGCCATCTTCCTTCTCGTCTTCTTCTTGATCACCTTGCTTTTTCTCGGGCTCTTCGTCCGTCGTCTTAGTATTGCCCGCCATTCTGCTCACTACCTGAGTCAGGGCATTCATCTGTCTTTGTTGCGCCTCAAATTGAGCTTTGAATTGTGTCTGAAGCTGCTGCTGCTGCAGTTCCATCAACTGTAGCATCTTCTGCATAGTCGTCTCGCTAGGCTCAGTGCTTTTTGTGCTCGACGTACTATCTACAGTTTGGGTTGTTGGGCCGGCGATTTTCTTATCTCGCTTAGTCATTCCTACAAACAGTATAAACCCGTTAGTATTTTTCAAAAATATCTACGGGCTTACCTGTATGGAACTTGTATTTCACGCAGCATGCCGACAAGCATTCAATCAAGCCATCGCAACGGACATTCCAACAATGAAATATATTTCGAAAATCTGAGAAAACATAACTGAGCTTTGATACCAATTTGTCACGCCCCGAGTCGGCAACGTTCGTCCTCGATGTTAATTTTGCCGATTCGATCGTCCTCGCTAAGGCGTGATGCCGCACGAGCCTGGAGTTGCGCTCGTGCAAGGCAAGATGACAAGTTCTCAAACGGTTATCTTTTGATTTTGATATTAATATGCCAAGTCGAAACTTCACAAATCACATCAGAATATAAGACACAGTATAGGCAGATAGAAATGCTTTTCATTCATAGCTTGCAACGAAGTGCAAGTCGTAATTTACATTGGATGCCGTTGCGGCTACATTGATTAAAAATAGAAAGAAAATACAATCGACAAGTTGCCTGAACTACGCTTGCCGTCCCATACATTCGCCCCTTTATACATAAGCCGTCGACTTGAATTGGCTTCAAAATACTTCAGTATAGGAAGAGCTTCAAAACGCCTCTCTGCCCTTCAGCTTCGTTTTAGGTTGGAGCGCCCGCCGCACCTGGGGAAATTGGTGGAGGGGATTAGCACACTTGCTAAGTGGACGAGACGAACCAACTCGTCTAAACCGACTCTGATTGTTAGGATAGGCATGCTTTAGAGTTGTCTTTCTATTAGAATTAAATGAATTCAGTTCATATTCGATAGCCATCTTTGAGTATTAAAGCATACAACATAACATCGCAGTTTATCATATTTCTTACCACGGCCGTGCTCGTCCCTGCATGAAAACAGAGATAATATTTACACCTGCATAAGACAATAGGTGAGCATGCAACTATCTTATATGCGGTCATTGGTGCTACGTACCACTAGGGACTTAATCGAAGTTGGCATGCGACGCAACCCGTTCAGCCTAGGTTGCAAGCCTTACTGAAGGTCCCGCATGCCTCGCGCCGAAGCACGATAAATTATTCCCCCTAGGTCGAATCGGTTCCGATGCCCCGGATACCGTTTCGAGGAATCGAACTTGTGCACAAGCTGTCCATGACCATGCCTATGTGCGAACAGTTTAATGCATGCAAACCGTTTTGTATAGCGCAGACAGTATTCAACGACATTATCATTTATGGCAACTCATGCATCGATTCATTTTCCCCGAAGCCATACACTCGATTTAGCGTCCCGTAGGCACCAAATTGTCCGAGGCATCATAACCCATGATCGACGTTTCATAATATTTTGCAGCAGATAAAATAGTCTATCTTTTTACTAGAACCTTAAACTTTTCCAGTTATGTGAGAAACTTGTATTTTTTCGAGTAGATTACTCAAAATCGATACGTTTTTCCCGAGTTCTTGACTTAGTGGATTGGCATGCAATTAACTTGGCATCGTTTGATTTGAATGAATTCGAAGCAAGGAATAAGTTTGCGGGACAGAATAGAAAAGAAGGCCAAATCACCCACCGATTACTTGGCTTCGTGCAGGTCGTCGAAGCGCTACGCAACGTCAATCCTTAGTTACGCGAGCTCCTGCAATGCATCAACACTTTGTTAGATTTCCTTCTTTTCCCCTTGCATCGAAATTTGTAATTGCATCCTTGAAAACGACGCGAAAGCACTTCAATCAAGCCCAGCGGCAAAGCTCCAAGAAAACCATACAGCGGTCCGGTCCCGTCGAAGGGACTCTTATAGAGAGCTCGTGCGCCGAGACGCAGCCCGCTGCATCTAGGACTTGTTCCAACAGAAGTCGTTCCATTAGTTGGATCGATTCTCGTATCTTCTGTCCAAATCAAATTGAATCGATGCCGCAAGGCGTTATCGTTTACCAAGCTTAGCGATCGAGTCAGATGGCCATCTAAGTTCCCGGCCGATCTGACTCGGCGCTAGCATATTATGAAGTTCCGTCGCCTATCGAAAGCGGGGCGCTACAGCATACGTGTCCTCGTGTCTCGTGGTCACGTGTCTAGGTTTGCCTAGGGTAGGGGAATGTGTCCTACAGCTTGCAACAGGTACACGTCGTGTCGTGTCGAAGTTACGAGCCCGTGTCAGTCGAGTGTCTGTGCGTGTGTGCAACAGTGAGAAAAATAGTGCGGGTCGATTTACTTCGTGCACACCAAACAAGAACCTACGAAACTTTACAGGTGTTGTGTCAGTCACTAGGGGAATGTGTCCACCAAATTTGGTGACCTGAGTCGCCGTGTCGTGTCTGCAATGGCACCCGAGCAGCAGGACAGGCGCACGGGGCCAGTGTGCAGTATCGTACGGCGATGCATGTCCGATTTGGACACGAATCTCCCACAGAAACATACTCAGTCATACACATATTTAATCTACACATGAAGAGCTACTCAAATATATAATTTGTTTCGAAAAATATTAACATTCAATCCATTGAGGCATTTCAACAAACACCTACACAACACTACGACATGTGTCCGATACGAACACCAAACGGACACGAAATTCTCCCATATTTCAGGGACACCTAGGAGACTTCTAGAGCTAGCCCTACATGCAAAGAAAACCAAAATTTAAATCAATTTAAAGGGTTTTACCTATAGGTGCAAATTGCATGGAAAAGCTTCAAATGGGGGATTCCTCCTTGCTAGCCAATATCTCCAAATTGATTCAAACTTGAGATTTCTCTCCATGAACATAAAGTAGGGATAAATTAGAACCCAATGCAAAAGATTTGAGCCAAAAAGGAATTGAAATAAGGAAGTTATGGATTGGGAAGAAGGCTCTTACCTCTTTCTTCAAACTTGTAAAAATTTAATAAAGGAGGCAAGAACATGGAGGAGAATATTTATAGGAAAGGGGGAGCCCTAGTGGCTGGTCATAAGTTGTAAAAATTAGGATTAGGGTTTCCTAAATTGGCCCATGGGCTTAAGTCATGATCAAACAATCATTAAGCCATAAATCATTTCATGAAATCATAAGCCATGACTTAAATTCACTAAACCAAATCCCCTCATTCTAAAATTAGTTTCTAATGACTAAAAGTAGGTTAACCTAAGTTAGACTAGGGTCACTATGGCTAGGGTTAGCTTCTAGGCTAGTTCACTAGGTCTCAACAAGTCAAGTCAACCTAGAATTCACCAATTCAATAAATCATCAAATAATTCAAATAAGTCAAAATGACCAAAATACCCCTAGGCTAAAAATGATAATTAAATCATCCTATTGACATGGTTAGGCTCTAGGTCATGCAGTATCTAGGGTTTTACTAGCTGCACACCAAAATCACAAGTCACGACTTAAAACAGTTTTTAAATAGTTTAGAAATTATCGAAAATCACCAAAAATCATAATGTGAAACAAATACAATAAATAAAAATTATAATTACAAAATTTCAAAAATATCCTCATCTGGAAAATTAGGTGTTACAATGATGTCCTCTTAGCAGAAATCCTTGGTCTGTCTAACGAAGGTGTACCGCTTGATGATATCACTGAATTTGATTTCCCCGATGGCACGACACTTGCTAGTTTCAAAGCTGAACTCTGTGCACCTGATCGAGTTCGCTCTGGAAAGTTCAAGGCAAATAACTTGAACTTGTTTAATTATGAATTGCAGCGCATCATCTACTCCACTCTCCTTCCGAAGTCTACTTCAAAGGATGATGTCACATCACTTGAACTATCTGCTATATATCACATTCTTAAGGGGATTCCTTTTTCTGCCCCTAAGACCATTATCCAGATGATGGGACGTTGTCGTGCAAGAGATAGAAATCTCTCTTATGCGATGATTCTCCCACGCATCTTCCAGCATTTTGATATTGATCTGTCAACTTGTACTCAAGACCCTGAGCCCAAGTTTCTTAAGCTATTTCGTCGTAGTATGACTGCTGCTGCTCCTCGTACTGCTCCTCCTACTGCTCCACCTCCTCCACCTACTCAGCAGTATGCCATGACCTTTGAAGGCATACACCAGCATCTTTCTGATTTGCACGTCTCGATGACGGATATGGCCCGCAAATGTGAGTTCTGCGATATCACTCGTTATCAGGCGATAACAAATTCTCTCGCTGATCTCCGATTTGCTCAGACTGGACATTCTGCCGGTTCTATTCCTAGAGATCCAGCCTTCTCTGGTTACCGCTGTGAGGATGAGGCTGTTCATGCCTACTTTCAGTCCGGTAATGCATATGATTGGTACTGTTCTGACCGTGCTCCTCCTCGAGACTATGTCGGTAAGTTTATACTGGTGCCCCTCCTCACCCTTCTGGCGCTGGTACTTCTGGAGCTGGTCCTTCTGGACATGCCGGTCATGCTGATGATGATGATGATGATGAGGATATGTGATATATTAGCTGATTTTTGAGACTTAGTTATTATCTACTGTACACTTGGAAATGCTCCGAGATTCCAAGTTTCTGTCTTTTTATCCTTTTATTATCAGACTTGTACTGGATATTTATTGATGTCTCTTGAACATCATTTTAACTTTATTGGATGCGTAGTTTATCTTTCACATCAGTTTATTTATTTATTTATAGCATCTTTATCTGCTTCTATATTATAAACTATCTATGAAATCATTCTCTGTTATATCTTGTATATTCTCACTATTATATTATAATTCTCTGTTATATTATAAACTGCATGAGACATTATTTTTTTTGTGTTTCTTCACTGTTTGTTTCTTATGCATTGATTGCGGGAGAGTTTTCTCTTTTACAATTATTTTGCTAAGTGATAACGGGGGAGAAATAGGATCTAACATTTTGTTTTTGAGAATAATACAAGGATTGAACAATTTTGAACAATGTTGAACAATTTTATGGTATCTTACTCAAAAGATGTTATATCATTCATAGTTTGTCAATTATCAAAATGGAGGAGATTATTGGCCCATTGGTCATATGGTCAAACTGATTTTAATAATTGATCAAACTCTGTCTGGATATATAAAACTAGTCAGGATATCTCGGACTCTTGGACATGATCAAGAACAGCTATCTACTCAGTTCAAGACCGAAGCTTTGTTTGCCTATTCGAGTCTGTATTTCTTTAAGTAATGTATTTTTCATTTTATTTGAGTCTAGGAATACTTTGTACACCGAGTCGTACTGGTAAATAGGCTATTCCAAAATGATTTCAAAATGTTTTTAAAATGTCCTTTGTTTTGAAAAACATTCGTATTTACAAAAGCTCCAAAAAGGTTTTTAAAATTCCCCAAAAACTAATTTTAAAAACCCTAACCTAACCCTGACAGAACTTGGCCAGAGTTCGGCCAGAGTTCCGTTAGTGGCCATTTTGTTTTTGAATTCCTTGGAACTTGGTCCTCCTGCAGTTGCGGATTTGACCGAGATTTGTTCATCGAGTTCTGTCCGAATTCAGCCAGAATTCTGTCTTTGGAACTCCTATAAATAGAGAAGGATTTCGATCATTTTAACTCACTCATTCACTTTCAATCTTCTCTCTTCTAAAAAGCTTTCAGTCTTCCAAAGAATTTTTTCGAGCTTTAATTTTCAGATCCCAAGCCAGTTACAATCCTCTAGTCATTTTTGCCAGTGCGGTGCGGTCTAGAAGTTTCAGAGTGATTGTAATCAGAAGGCTTGATAGAAGAATACCTCTTCACAATTGAAGTTGGACGAGTTCTTCGTATCAAAGCCCGCGTTGTAGAAGTTACAAGGAGTTCGTAAGAAAACTTGCAGTTTTGCCAATAGTGGATTCAACTGGTAGCAAGAGTTCTACCGACTGGACTAGTCCTCAACAGAGGAAAACCAGTATACATCGCTGTCTTTGCGTTTGCTTTCTTATCTCTGCCTTTACACTATTTAGTTGTGATTATTATTCTGTGATCTTGCTGCTAACATTTTTTAATTAGCATTATTCCGCTGCCAAATCTATTTACCCCCCTCTAGAGTATTCTGCTTTACGATTTTGTTTCTACACGTGAGCCCCCCAAAAGCTCCCATCCCTAGTGAACCATTGGATCGAGCGGACTGCGTAGGGCCCGCGGGCATGCATCCTCGATCCAACTGTGAACTAGAAGGGGGTTTTTGGGGGGCTCTCGCTGGGCGGGTCCCGATCCGAACTCATATATATATATATATATATATATATATATATATATATATATATATATATATATATATATATGTAGGAACGATATAGTAAAGCGTAATACTCTAGAGGGGGGGTGAATAGAGTTGGCAGCGGAATAATGCTAAATAAAAAATGTTAGCAACACAATCACAGTATATAATCATAGTTAAAATAATGTAAAGGCAGAGTTCAGAAAGCAAACGCAAAGACAGCGATGTATACTGGTATCCCTCTGTTGAGGACTAATCCAGTCGGTAGAACTCTTGCTACCAGTTGAATCCACTATAGGAAAAACCACAAGTTTTCTTACGAAGTCCTTGCAACTTCTACAACGCGAGCTTTGATACGAAGAACTCGTCCAACTTCAAATGTGAAGAGGTATTCTTCAATCAAGCCTTCTGATTACAATCTCTCAGAAACTTCTAGACCGTACTGCACTGGCAAATCGACTAGAGGATTGTAACTGGCTTGGGATCTGAAAATGAAAGCTCTAGAAAACTCTTTGGAAGGCAGAAAGCTTTTTAGATAGAGAGAAGATTGAAAGTGAATGAGTGAATTGAAATGATCGAAATCTATCTCTATTTATAGGAATTCCAAAGGGAGAACTCTGTCAGAATTCGGGCAGAATTCGGGCAGAACTCGATGAGCAAATCTCGGTCAAATCCGCAACTGCAGGAGGACCACGTTCCAGAGAATTCAAAAATCAAACGGCCACCAACCGAACTCTGGCCGAACTCTGGCCGAACTCTGGCCGAGTTCTGTCAGGGTTAGGTTAGGGTTTTTAAAAAAAGATTTTTGGTGATTTTTGAAAACCTTTTTGAAAACCTTTTTGTAAACATTTTGATAGGTCATTTTAAAAACATTTTGAACTATTTGGGAGTAGCCTATTTGCCAGTACGACTCGGTGTACAACGTATTCCTAGACTCAAATAAGGAAGTACAGACTCAGGTAGGCAAACAGATCTTCAGTCTTGAACGGAGTGAATATCCAATCTTGCTTATGTCCAAGAAGCTGAGATGTCCCAACAAGCTTCATATATCCAGACAGAGTTTTGATCAATTATTAAAATCAGGTTGACTATGACCAATGGGCCAACAATCTCCCCCATTTTGATAATTGACAAACTATGAATGATATAACATTATGCTTGTTCAAGCTTGTTCAAAAATATCAAAAAGTAGAAATTGTTCATAACCTGTTTTTAACTCAAAAAAAATTGTTAGATCATTTTTAATTTTCTCCCCCTTTGTCACTTAGCAAAATAATTGCACAAGAGAAGGCTCCCCCGCATTAAATGCAGAAGGCTCCCCCGTAATCAATGCATAAGTAACAAATAGCGAGAAAATAAAAGAAATATAGTATAAGAATTAGAGATATAGCATCACAGGAATGTAAAGTTTCTACAAATTATCATCACAGACATGTATTGCTTCAAAAACAAAACAAAAAATCTCAGGCATGTTATTTCACAGGCAGTTTAAAATGGAGAAGCAGTATAAAGAGATAGTGCTTAAATAAAATGTTGAAATAAACTGAGATGTCATAAATGAAACATCAAAAACATGTCCATGAAGATAAAAAGTACTGATATCAAACTACAAAGTACTGATAAAAAGTAAATGATAAAAAATTTGGAATGTCAGAGCATTTCCAAGTATACAATAGAATATCACTAATAATCAAATCAGATCTTATCATCACTATCCTCATCAATATCATCAGCAGCGTGGCCAGCATGACCGGAAGTACCAGCACCAGAAGTACCAGCGCCAGTAGGATGAGTAGGGGCGCCAGCATAGAACTCACCAACGTAATCTCGAGGTGCACGATACCAGTCATAGGCGTTACCTGGATGGAAGTAGGTATGAACAGCCTCATCCTCACAGCGGTAACCCGAAAAAGCTGGATCACGAGGGATGGAAGCAGCAGAGTGACCAGTCTGGGCAAAACGCAGATCGGCCAAGGAGTTTGCCATCGCCTGGTAACGGGTGACATCGCAGAACTCTCGCTCGCGAGCCATGTCCGTCATCGAGACGTGCAAAGCTGATAAATGCTGATGTATGCCCTCAAAAGTCATGGCATACGGCTGATGTGGTGAAGATGGTGCAGTAGGAGGAGCAGGAGGTGGAGGTGAAGTAGTCCGACTGCGACGAGAAAGCTGGAGTAACTTGGGCTCAGAGTCTTGAGTACAAGTCGATAGATCGATCTCGAATCGCTGAAAGATACGAGGGAGAATCATCGCGTAAGAGAGATTTCGATCTCTAGCACGACAACGTCCCATCATCTGAATGATTGTCTTAGGGGTGGAAAAAGGAATCCCCTTAAGAATATGGTACATGGCGGACAGCTCAAGCGAAGTCACGTCATCCTTGGAAGTGGATTTTGAAAGAAGAGTAGAGTAGATGATGCGATGCAATTCGTAGTTAAACAAGTTCAGGTTGTTAGCCTTGAACTTTCCAGAATGTACTCTGTCAGGTGCACAAAGTTCCGTTTTGAAACTCGTGAGTGTTGTGCCTTCGGGAAAATCGAATTCCGTGATATCAACTAGCGGTTCACCTTCATTGGAAATACCAAGAATCTCTGCTAGAAGGACATCATTGAAGTCAATGTCTATGCCTCCGACACGTGTGCTCACGTCAAAAGTGTTAACTACGAGATTGCAATAGAACAATCTAATGGCATTAGTAGCTATTGGGAAGCACAGTTTAACAAGTAAGTGTAACCCTAATGCCTCAAATAAGTGACGATGATCAGGGAATACCGTCCATTTAACCGGAGCGCCGCTACATATGGAACGGGTGGAAAAGTCACCGTACCATAATAAAGCTTGATCGAAGGTTTGAAAGAAGAACCCATCGAAAGCGCCGTCGCTCTTTGGACCGGCGAAAATAAAGAATCCGTGTGAGGATTCGAAGAGGACCCTTCCTCACTAGGAGTGGTCTTCTTCCTCTTAGACGGATTAAATCTAGGTGCCATTGAAATAAAAAAGCACTAATTTGAAAGGTGAAGAGAGAGGGAGTTATACCTCACAAAAATTAGATATGTTGTAGAGAAGAACGATCTCCGCACGATTCCAAATTTTGGAAGGATTTCACCAAGTAGATTGGAAGCAATAGATTGGTGAAGAACTAGGGTTTGGAGGTCGGGGTTAGCTGCTGCTGCTGTTGTACTTAGTTTGGAAGTAATGAAAGAGAAGAAGCTCTCGGGTTCTGTATATATACACATACACCCTCAATCGAACTCGGGCCAAATTCGGTCAGAGCTCTGGCCGAATTCGCCTAGGGTTCTTTCAAAGTTGATTTTTGCTACTTCTTTTTCATTGACTCGTTGCAAATATTTAATTCAAAGATTAGTTATTTTAGTCTTCAAATAACATAATTAATAATATTTTATGAATTAAATGTCGTTACACAGCGACTGTCTCAGATTAACTGTAGGAGTACTGTCCCAGCTGGCGGAGGTTCACCGGGGAACTCTTAAGTACCGCTTCGCTTCAACCGTAGTTGTGGTGACAGACAGACTCTTTATTAGCTTGTCTCTAACACAGTTTTTGCATAATGATATATAATCATAAAATAAAATCAATTAATATTATTGACGTCCAAAATTCCTAATTCTCGACGTAAATAATTGAAACGATCTTCCGCTAGAGGTTTAGTGAAGATGTCAGCTAATTGATTTTCAGTATCTATGTACACAAGGTTTATATCTCCATTTTGATGATGATCTCTAAGAAAATGATGTCTAATCTCGATATGTTTAGTACGAGAATGACATACAGGATTCTTAGTCAAATTAATGGTGCTCGTGTTATCACAGAAAATGGGAATATGTGTGAAAAATAAATCAAAGTCTTCTAGAGTTTGTTTCATCCACAAAATCTGAGCGCAACAACGTCCTACGGTGATTTACTCAGCCTCTGTTGTTGATAAGGCTACAGAATTTTGCTTTTTACTAAACCAAGAGACTAGAGCCTTGCCTAAGAAATGACATGTACCGCTAGTACTTTTTCTATCAACCTTGCATCCTGCAAAATCTGCATCCGAATAACCAATAAGGTCAAAGGATTTAGTTTTGGGATACCACAAGCCGGCAGAAGAAGTGCCCTTAAGGTATCGGAAGATACGCTTAACTGCGGTCAGATGTGATTCCTTTGGGTTAGCTTGAAAACGTGCACACAGGCAAACACTAAACATTATATCTGGACGACTAGCAGTTAAGTAAAGTAAACTACCAATCATACCTCGATACTTACGTGTGTCGACTGGCTTGCCTTGTTCGTCAGAATCAAGTTTTGTTGAAGTTGCCATCGGAGTGCCAATAGGTTTGACATTGTCCAGATCGAACTTCTTTAGCAAATCTTTTGTGTACTTGGCTTGATTAATGAACGTCCTATTGTCGGTTTGTTTGATTTGCAATCCGAGAAAGAACTTCAGCTCTCCCATTATGCTCATCTCAAACTCATTCTGCATACACTTAGAAAATTCTTGACAAAGAGATTCATCAGTGGATCCAAATATGATATCATCAACATAAATTTGAATTAAAAGTAGCTTGCTATTAAAAGATTTAATAAAAAGTGTAGTGTCAACCTTTCCTTTTGAAAAACCGTTGTCAAGTAGAAAAGAGCTTAGACGGTCATACCAAGCACGAGGGGCTTGTTTCAAACCATATAAGGCTTTCTTCAACTTGAAAACATGGTCAGGATTTTTGAAATCCGTAAAACCCGGAGGTTGTGCTACAAAAACTTCTTCTTTTATAAAGCCATTTAGAAAAGCACTTTTTACATCCATTTGAAAAAGTTTGAAATCATGAAAACATGCAAATGCACATAACATTTGAATGGATTCTAATCTCGCAACTGGGGCATAAGTCTCATCGTAGTCGATACCCTCTTCTTGATTGTATCCTTGAGCTACGAGTCGAGCCTTGTTACGAGTTACTAAACCATCCTCATTTAGTTTGTTTCGGAATACCCAACGGGTGCCAATTACTGGATGATCAATAGGCTTGGGAACAAGTTCCCAAACTTGATTCCGTTCGAATTGGTTTAATTCCTCTTGCATGGCATCTATCCAAAAACTATCACTACATGCTTCATCAATAGATTTAGGTTCTAGCTGTGAAATAAATGCAACACTAGAAACAATATCTTTACTGGATGATCGTGTACTTACTCCTTTGGTAATGTCACCAATTACCAAATCTTGTGGATGATCAGCTGTGAATTTTAACCTCTTCGGTAGACTCTGTAGGTAGCTGGTTCCTGGATCTCCTCTAGGGGGTTCAGCTAGTGCAGAGCTTGGTTCAGGTTCAACTGATGTTGAACTTGATGTAGGCAGATCTTCATCACTATCATCGAGAGACATTTGGTTCATTTCATCAAAAGTGACGTTGATTGATTCTTCGATGATCATGGTACGTTTGTTGAAGACTCTGTACCCTTTGCTCTTTGCCGCATAACCTAAAAATATACCTTCATCGGCCTTTTCGTCAAACTTTCCCAAGTTGTCTTTAGTATTAAGAATAAAGCACTTACAGCCAAAATCTTAAAGTATAAAACTGAAGGAATTCTATCAAACCATAACTCAAATGGAGTCTTCTTCGATTTGGGTCGAATTAGAACTCTATTGAGCACAAAGCAAGCTGTATTGACAGCTTCAGCCCAGAAGTATTTGGGTAGGCTAAATTGATTTAACATCACTCTGGCCATTTCGGTTAGAGTTCTGTTCTTACGTTCCATAACTCTATTTTGTTGTGGAGTTCTAGGGCAGGAGAACTCGTGTATGAAACCGTATGTGTCACAAAATTGCTCGAAATTAGCATTCTCGAATTGGCCTCCATGATCGCTTCTAATTCGAGTGATCATGTAACCTTTTTCATTTTGTACTTTCTTGCAAAAGGCGACAAATTCGGATAATGCGTCATTCTTGCGTGTCAAAAAATATACCCACGTGTATCTAGAAAATCATCTACAATAACAAATGCATATAATTTACCTCCGAGACTAGCAACTCTGCTAGGACCGAATAAATCCATATGTAAGCAATTGTAGAGGTCTAGTAGTACATACTGCGTTTACAGACTTAATGTGGATTTTGTAGCCTTGTTCTTTTCACATTGGCTGCATACTGAATCCTTCTTAAATGTTATGTCTGGTAAACCGCGTACTATCTTCTTTGTGGATAATCTTGAAATTATATCCATGTTTGCATGACCGAGTCTCATGTGCCATAGATGACTCTCATCACTTTTGGCCATTAAGCATCTACCTGAATGTTAGCTTCTTCCAGATAGAAAACATATATATTGTCTTCCCTGATTCCTTCAAAGATAGTTACCAGTTGAGCTATCAACTATAGTACATTTGCCTTTGCCAAAGTTGATACCATAACCATGATCAGCTAGATGACTTATGCTGAGCAGATTAGTTTCAACTCGGTAACCAGACAGACATCTTTAATCACTGGATAGGGAGACTTACCAACATAACCGATACCAATAATATACCCTTTCAAATTATTACCGAAGGAAACATAACCTCCTTTTTCTTCTTCGACAGTGTTGCAAATAGTAGCGTCACCGGTCATATGCCGTGAGCAACCGCTGTCGAGGATCATTTGCTTCTAACATGTGAAGGGTGTTCTACCTACAAAACAGTTTGCAGATGAAACCTTTGGTACCATTTCTTGTAGGGTCCTGAATTGTTAGCTTTAGGTATCCAAGCATAAATATTTAAATCTACAAGCTTTCTCATTCTATATGCAGATGATATATGACCAATGAGGCCACAATAATGACATTGTGCATGTCGAGTGTTGAAAGCTGAGTGGTGTGCATGGTTGGTAGGTTTGGGTTTTCTAGTATAGAAGAATGCATACCTATGATCATGTTTGGGCTTAACCTTTTGGGGTAAAGGTTTTGTATGGTTTGGTCTGACAGTGTTTGGCTTGGGAATGTTTCGATTCTCGGTAAGTGACACGTGTTAGGATAGGAAGAAGCAGACTCAAGCTGTTTTCCTAACCTAATTTCCAACCTTTTGGAAGTGTCATATAACTTAGTATAATCAGAAGTGAGTGATCCATTCTGATTTGTGCAGATTGAAGACTTTTCTTTTCTCTAGAAAGATCTTCTCTCAATTGGTCTAAATCTTGTCTTTCTCTTCGGATGACTGTTTAGTCTCGTATAATAAGAGCTTTATAGAGGAAAGCTCACCAGACTCACTAACATTAGCTCTAACCTCAACTAGTAGGTCGTAAGTCTTCCTATTTCTCCTTTGTACTCTTTGAGTACCTTCTTAACGGTCTGATATTTACTACGCAGTTTCCTGTAGTCAGCATCAGGTCACTGAAGGCATCTCCTAATTGCTCAAGGTGAAGTCATCATAAGTTTCTACAGGTTCAGTAGGTACCTGATCGATTGCCATGAAGCAGATGTTTGCAGCGTCCTCTGAATGTTCATCTTCTGAGTCGCTAGTTTCACTCTCATGCCATATGCTGGTGTTGGCATATTTCCGAGACGTTATCTTTTCAGGTTGTGCCTTTTTCATACCTGTTGTTCTTCTTGCTCGATGATGAGTTGATGGGACGTCCTTCTTCATATGTCCCATCTTCTTGCAGCCATAGCAGACAGCAACTTCTTGGTACCAGTTGTTGCTGTTGTTCTCTTTGACTCTTTTCTCATGTCTCATGAATCTTTTGAACTTCCTTGCTAGGAGAGCTTGATCTTCAGCGTCAGATCCACTACTGTCTGAGTCATCTTCAGCAGCTTTTCTGTGCTGAGCCTTGAGGGCGATAGTCTTCTCCTTTGTGCAGGTTCTTCAAATCTTGTAGCTCCAGTTCATGAGTGAGTAGTTTACCCATGAGTACTTTCAAGTGACATTGTAGTGAGGTCGTTTCCTTCATGATAGCTGTAGCCTTCGAATCCAGTTCTTGGTGAGAGCTCGCAGGAGTTTTGCGAATCTTTTCGTGGTTACTGTAATCTTTGCCTAAGGAGGACAAGGGTTTACAATATCCAAGAACCTCTCGAACATTATGTGACTGTTTCATTTGGCTTCATTTTGAACGCCTCGTACTCTTGAGTAAGTCTGCTGACTTTTGACTCCTTGACTTGAGTCGTGCCTTCATGTGTAACTTCGAGAAGCTTCCACACACCATTTACCGTTGTGCATGTAGATACCCTGTTAAATTCTGTTCTATCTAAGGCACAAAAAAGCATTAATGGCACGTGCGTCAAGACTGGCCTTTTCTTTTCTTCCTCTGTATACTGCTTTGGGGTTTTTCAACCAAAACTCCCTCGACATTTATACGAGGTGGCTTCTGATAGCCATCAAGAACAATAGCCCATAAGTCAAAATCAAGAGATTTTAAGAAAAACTCATCCGTGTTTTCCAATAAGTGTAGTTAGTACCATCAACAGAGGGGGTCTGTTTGTGGCCTGACCTTCACTTTGAATTTCATAGTAGCCATGTGATGTGCTGTGATCTAATAAATAATGATAAATAATAGCACTGTTACCTCGCTTTAACCTGTAACACTCGCTCTGATACCAATTGTAGGAACGATATAGTAAAGCGTAATACTCTAGAGGGGGGGTGAATAGAGTTGGCAGCGGAATAATGCTAAATAAAAATGTTAGCAACACAATCACAGTTAAAATAATGTAAAGGCAGAGTTCAGAAAGCAACGCAAAGACAGCGATGTATACTGGTATCCCTCTGTTGAGACTAATCCAGTCGTAGAACTCTTGCAACCAGTTGAATCCACTATAGGAAAACCACAAGTTTTCTTACGAAGTCCTTGCAACTTCTACAACCGAGCTTTGATACAAGAACTCGTCCAACTTCAAATGTGAAGAGGTATTCTTCAATCAAGCCTTCTGATTACAATCTCTCAGAACTTCTAGACCGTACCGCACTGACAAATCGACTAGAGGATTGTAACTGGCTTGGGATCTGAAAATGAAAGCTCTAGAAAACTCTTTGGAAGGCAGAAAGCTTTTTAGATAGAGAGAAGATTGAAAGTGAATGAGTGAATTGAAATGATCGAAATCCATCTCTATTTATAGGAATTCCAAAGGAGAACTCTGTCAGAATTCGGGCAGAACTCGATGAGCAAATGTCGTCAAATCCGCAACTGCAGGAGGACCAAGTTCCAGAGAATTCAAAAATCAAACGGCCACCAACCGAACTCTGGCCGAACTCTGGCCGAGTTCTGTCAGGTTTGGTTAGGGTTTTTTAAAAAAGATTTTTGGTGATTTTTGAAAACCTTTTTGTAAACATTTTTAGGTCATTTTAAAAATATTTTGACTATTTGGGAGTAGCCTATTTGCCAGTACGACTCGGTGTACAACGTATTCCTAGACTCAAATAAGGAAGTACAGACTCAAGTAGGCAACAGATCTTCAGTCTTGAACGGAGTGAAATCCAATCTTGCTTATGTCCAAGAAGCTGAGATGTCCCAACAAGCTTCGTATATCCCAACAGAGTTTTGATCAATTATTAAAATTAGGTTGACTATGAAAAAAAAAATAATATAATATTATATATATATATATATTATATATATAATATATATATATATAGCAATGACCCTTCCTAGTGGTTAGGAGTTTGAATCCCAGTGGGAGCGTTCCAGCATGCCGTTTGTTTATATATATATATATATATATATATATATATATATATATAGCAATGACCCATAACCTAGTGGTTAAGTGGGATACATGATCCAAATCGCTCCCACTGGGACTCAAACTCCTAACCACTAGGCTAAGGGTCATTTGCTATATATATATATATATATATATATATATATATACTATATATATTATATATATATATATATATATAGCAAATGGAAAAATATATATATATATATAGCAAATGGGATATATATATTATAATATAGATATATATATATATTT